>JACCGJ010001153.1:0-67703 GCA_013407085.1 Atriophallophorus winterbourni
AGACTGCATGTGGGCTAAGATGCTGTCAGGTTGTCCAGGCCCAGATAGATATGAGATAAAAAATGTAACAATAAGTTTTTGTTGTTTTTTAAGTTATTTTTATCAGGCAATGTGAGGAAATAAGGTGAGCCGTTTAGCGTTCAATGCCCTGCAGCAGTTCTAAGATCCGTCGAAGAGTAAAAATGTGGTCGACACAGCCTCTGCCAGGTCGGAAGCCTGCTTGCTGCTCTCGAATCTGTTATTCCCTATGCGAGATTAATCTTCGAAGGCATATGGACGCTAATAATCTCGTAATGATGGGGGTGAGACTTATTCCACGGTGATAAGAGCATGATCTTCGCACACCTTTTTTAAATATAGGTATGATAACCGATTCGCCCCAACTCGGAGGGACGGATTCTAACAACCACACTTCACGGAGGAGATCGCCTAATGTGCTGATTAGGACTTGGACACCTTCTTTGAACAAAACAGGTGGTATGTCATCGGGGCCAGCGGCTTTATATCGTTTCATGGATTCGATACATGCTTTAATTTCTAAATCATTAAGGGGATCTACGCTAACAGGCCAAGGATCACACGTCCTCAAGTGAGGGAATGATTCTGTTGCAGGCGACCAGCTGAACTGTTCTCCAAAATGTTGGGCCGAGCGTGAGAGGCGGCGATTCTTATTAGTGATAAGAGTACCGTCTATTTCAGCGATAGTCTCACTCACTCCTTTTTTCGTACGCCGGGTCAATCGAATAAGTTGGAAGAGTTTTCGCACGTTACCCGCATTATTTGCTATTTCCATTTCTTCGTCCTTATTTAGCCACCACTTTTCTCTGTCTAGTATTAGGCTCCGTTTAAGTTCATTCCTCACGCGTCTACGCTCTGTATTGTGCTCAAAACCGTGTGGTATTTGGCATCGCTGGTGAAGAATTTCTATAGAGCGTTGTGAAATCCAGTAGGACTTTTGGGTTGATTGTGTAGTCTCACAGGCTGTTATTTCGGCGGCTCGCATAATCCCAGCTATTTTGTTCCACCTTTCATCGGCAGTTGCGCACGAAGCAACTTAAAGTGAGTTACTCAAGGTGGTCCTATATATGTCCTGAACTGCAGGCAGAGAGTATTTTTCGACCCATTCGGAGGCTTCGTACCGGAGAACTTAAACGAGAACCTGCATTGCACAAGATCATGATCTGAATCTAAGTAGGTATTCCAAAAGGAGCGGCAGTCTCAATGCAACCTCATAGCGAGTACGTCTGGCGATATGGTTCGATTTGAGCCTAAGGTTAGCTTCCATCCGGCGAGCGCCATGTGGCACATTGACATCTTTTATGACGAAAGGAGGTGCCGCTAATGAATAATCGAGATTATGCACAGAATTGTATAAACCGTTCACTGTTATCTGTGTGCTGGCCTTCAAGACCAAACATGCCACCTAATTGTGATTCAAATGCATCTAAGCGATCCAGTCTGGCATTATTATCTCCCGCTAAGACAACGATATCTGAGCTTTTTGCACGTCGCAAAAGAGCATATAGATCGTCGTAGAAGGTGTTCTTCTCGTCGTCGGAATTGGTGTTAGTCGGAGCGTAAGTTGCTACAATAAACAAGCATCTCAGATGAGAAGATTTTGAGTTTGGTCTTATATTAGTTGCTAGTCTAACTGCGCACATCCTGCTATTGCAAGGAATCCAATCGATTAGACAGGATTCGGCACGCGAATTCAGCACTATACCAACACTCGCCTGTCCTCAAATGGCAGCTATAGAATCACCAGAGCAGCGCAAAAAGTAACGAGTTGATAGGTTTGGGGCAGTAAGTTCAGTAATAATAGGCGGAGCATATAAGCGCGTTTCCGATAAACAGCAAACATCATTGGATAGACTATCTAAGGTAAGAGCCAATGCAGCTTGCTGGCCTATTTGTCTGAGAGTTCTGACATTCATGGCTCCGATGTGGGCAGAGGTCCGTGGTTTCAGAGAGTGATCTGTAAATTCGCGAACAGAAAATGTTCCAACATGTTCAGAGCGGTCTTTTCTAAAGCTGGGGTTTACAGACAGAGAGTTGTTAAGAGTGAATGTGGGAGGGAAAGGGTCAGCAACAGCTTGAAAAGTAGGGCCAGCGGTAGCTTGTTTTCGCTTACCCGCCCTGCTGTATGCAGCAGGTAAGGCGATTCTGTTTATCGTGCGCGACGGCCGATGCACTATGGAATTGCGTTTCGTAGTAATAGTCATGGTTGTATGCGGGCTGAGATACTGCCAGGTCGCCCATGCTTAGACAGGAGAACAATTAGGGTTCTCGACCAAAGCGTTTAGCTAAAAAGCATGACCCACAAGGCAACGGGTTAGGTTGATACCGTGTTCGTCTGACCTCTATCCATTGACCTTCCTGTTATGAGTGACTCCGATGGTGCTCGGAGGTATTTTGTATATTATTGTATATTTGTTTTAGTACCGCATTTTTATAGAGCAATTGTTTGCAAATATATTGGTTTTGCATTGATTGGACAATTCTGCGCGTATCTCTAACCGGGTTTGAATCGAGTATAGAAAGCAATTCCGAGCCATTTGGTTATCGTCCCTAAAAGTACTCTATTGTACTTTACATAAAACACTAATCAAGCTTACCAGGTTGAAATTCTTAACTATGTTTGCGCAACCTCACTTCGTAATGGGTTAGACAACGGCATTATTCCAGTCATCTGGTAGGATGCCCTTTCATAGCTATTCGTTGTATAACCTAAAGAGAGGCTTTGGTAGTACCTTAGCAATTTGCCTTACAATTTTCAGATGCACATCCTCAGGTCATGCGGATTTATTTCCGTCTAGATTTTCAAAGACTTGAGTGACATATTCCGTGCAAAAAACTACTCCGCTTAGAGAGACCATTTCCGTAATAAAATTTGGGACTGGGGTAATCGCGTCAACGCCATTCTATGTAAAGTTTAAAAATAATTGACCGAAGCTGTTGCCTTGTCCTGGTTAGAATAGATTTTCTTGCTATTGACTAATATTAGGGTAACTATGAGCTCCCTTGTCTTACCCGGATACAGAACATAATTAAAATACTACTTAGGGTTCTTTTTAGCACTTCACCATATAAATTTCTTAGATTTGCTCAAGCTCTCCATCGTACTTTTACTGTGTTTTTTCTTAAAGCCATTTTGTTGTTGTTGGCCTCCTTTGGTCTATGTCGACCATGGATGTACATCACAATCGAATGAATTTCTATGTTTTACAGCTGTTTGAATGACTAAACAGTCCGATTCGGGAGGAAAAATCTCTCTCGAAGCGTTTGCAACGATGGACAGAATCGCAAAATTCCTTAGTTTGGGAACTTCGTATCTCCGCCAGTAACTGTCGCGCAGAACGAGTCATCCAACGTGGATTGTTCTTTAACCGTACAGGTCGAAATTAACAATAAAGTTCTTGAAGACCTATGACATTGCGCTTAATAACTAATCACTTAATTTCGATGCCAATGGTTTAAGTGAACCAGTCACATCGAAAAGCGGATAGACATAGGGCATTTCAGACAAATGGATTTATATAACGCCGGTATTTGACTGGCGGCTAATGAAAACAGAGAATCGTCTGGAAGATTATGGTGACATCGTGTGTGACATGCTGTGCGGACGAAAAAATTTGGATGCATTTGGATCTATTTCCTCACTCGTTTGTCCGAGCTGGATAATTCGTCTTAATTTGCTGGTTAGCAAGGAGAATCCTTGAAGATCCAATTTTTCAAATCGTAACCCCCATTTACCAACGTGTGCAATATCCATGGGGTTTGGGAATATTGTTTCTGTTCAAATACTGTTGAGAAGTTCACTTCCTTTCGAATCGACTGATTGTTCTTTTCATCTCTGTCAGATCGCAACTCGTTAAACCACATCACTTTTATACAAACTCTTTCGCTTTTTACCGCTCCGACCCCACGCATTGACTCCATCGGTAGTTATCGATCGATAAACAACTGAATCGCTAAGTGCATTGACACATCACTTACTGGATTGTAACAATGACACGAAGGTTGCCCGGGATGCCCCATGCAAAAAAGGCAGAACGTGATGCGTTTCAAATCTGTGTAACAACGAGGTAAGTGCTAGATCATATGTTGTTAAATGTTTTGGCTGCTTGGGTAAAGTAACCACCAATTTTGATAAAGCTTTAACTCAGAAAGTGGTAACGTTTATTAACAACGTTGAATTTCCCGGCGTTTGCTACGTATGTAGTGCATGCCGAAGTAAACAGCACAGCGATACACCCGCAATTCCTCCCCATGAGACATAGCTGAATTCACGAATAAAGATTTTGGGTAATTGTTCATCGAAAACTTAAGGAAAAACTTTAACCACTTTTAGTAGACCAAAGTACCAACGCAATTCAACCCAAAATATAAGTTTTTCAAGGCGGCAAAAACGGATGAGAAATATAGCCCAAAAGTGCTCCCTTACATGAGTTTGGTGACTGCCTATCCGGGTGTAATAAAAATAGACCTAGTCAACCATACTTACCGTAGTCCTCATCTGTTAAAATGGCAAACACTTTGGTGAGAACTTCCCACCGTCTAATTGACAGATCCGAGCAACCCAAGAAACGCGACTCTACTGATCATTCTACTAAGACTGATATCGCTCTCAGTTTAATTTGCACAAATATACCGGAGTCGACAAACACTTTTTTTAACAAGACAATCACATGAACTGACTAAACTCTGCCTCACATGGGCTTAAAAGCTTAAATGGCTACTTTGGTGATGCGGGTAACTCGGCATTAAATCTCACCACCCGTTGACTGGCCGCGCATATTAAGGGTGACATTGCAAACTTAATCTGACACAAATGAAGTCATCCTCAATGGGTATCTACCGAATTATTGTCTCGGTTTGACAAGCCGAGTCCAAGCTGACATACACTAGTGGAAACTAAAAGGACAATCCAATTATCGAGACCAGTCTACTTCATGTACGTTAATATTCCTTGGTATACCCGAGAACGTTGATGCAATATGAGTTACGGAATCAATGCAACTCGATTTTAAGCAATGTTTATACACTGCTGATACCATTGGATCGTAATCGCTTTTAGAATACCTAGATCATCAGAATTCAACGGTAATGGGCCTAGTCCTTTGAAGATCACCATTCTAACGACCGACATGGCTATCTATATCAATACCAAACTTTCTATCAGACGTACGACTGAGCGTTCCCAAGCTCTTCCCTTAAAACACCATCGCAGTCGCAGTTTAGTTGCAATTTTTTATTGACAGTCAAAATGTTACTGCAAAAACGAAAAAGGTCTCGTTCATCGCGAGTCTCACCAATTGTAAGATAATTTTGTAAGATAAATACGAACAAATGCATATAATGCACAGTGTTCAACCAACAAATAAGCTGAACTATGCAAACTTTGTGACAGACTTACACCCAATAAGGATGCAGGTACAGAAACCTTGTTTCAGCCTTACATGACTGATGTTGAACTCTAGATCGCACAAATGTCACTAATCCATCGCGATCGCCTAAGATCCGGCGGTTGAGTTGCGATCTACTTTCATGAACGTGTAGCGCTGTGTGACGTAATCGATAATCCTGTTCTAAGACTTACTGATAATATGTGGTTTTCAGTAAACATAGTGAATGTAGATTAATGTACGATCGGCATCATTTACCGCTTACCACAATCCAAAAGCTTTTTCAATGATAAACTTATTTAATCCTTGCAAAACCTAACAAGCCGCAGGAATACTCAATAGTTGATCATAGGCGATTTTAATCTCCCACATGTGTTCTAGGAATTAAACACTCCCTGCACTCGTTTGTACATAAACACAAGGACTGTACACTCACGTTGACTAGCAAACTTGAAGAAGGGTGTTGACCAACCTTTAAGCCTTGACCTTGTCTTAACGCCTGAAGCATACACCGTAGCTGATATTATATACCTGGCACCCTTGTGAAAGTGTAACCATGCGGTTCTTTTGTTTCATTATATATGTAGTGCGAAAAGATTGAGCGAACGGACAAGTCTTCATAAAAATACAATTTCAATCCTCAAATATCACTCTCCAGGTTGCAAACACTCAACATTTCGATTTCCAGGATTCAGGCTGTTATTACAATACATTTCTGAATTATTTGAATTGGAAGATTGACGAAAACCCTAGTATTATACCACAAAAATGCTATAACAACTACCGAATTGTTATCCAGGTTGAACTAAAAGATGGTTAAATCAAAAGAAAGAGTCTTGATTAACTCAAGAGAATTTTGGTACGCAAACAACATGGAAGCAATTCTCTAAGATGCCGAATCATGTCACGACACATGTAAGAGAACATCGCATGCAATTCTAACGCAACTTGCTTAAAAGAATGGAAAAGAATCCTAAACTTCTCTGTAAGATAGTAAATGAGCGATCGAGAATCAAATAAGTCGTTTGATCTTTACAAACCCTTAATGGATTGACTCATGCTGCCCAAGATATCGCCGATGTTTTTGCAACGTCTTACTCACTTGTATTTTATCCCAAGCGGTGTATACCATATCAAGTGTTACCAAATTTGCATCGTTTGGAATTATTAATTGAAATGACTGTCAATTAATATATATTGGTGCGGGAACTTTGTCAACTAAACGAAAAGACGTCCCCTGGCTCAAACAAATTTACCCCTACCATACTTCGCAGGTGTCGCATTGCTTTGACTGCTCCTCTCACGCGCTTATTCAATCTCAGCCTACATAAACAAATTAATAACGCATTGAAAAGCAGAGATTAAAATCGAATTTATAAAGGCGGTAGCCATTCAGACACAGCAAACCATAGACCGGTATCGCTAATTTCGGTGATCTCTAAATTAATGGAACCTATTGTGTCTGAGCGTATGAGAGAACATTATGAGAAACAAAATATTTGGACTGCAGTGCAACACGGTTTTCAAAAAACTCGTGGCTGTTCATCTAACCTCCTTACAACGTTCGAGGATTTAACCAAGGCACTAGACGAATGTGAGGCTGTACATGCTTACTACATTAACATTTCCCAAACTTTCGATTGAGTAAACCAGAACATTTTATTAGTAAAAGCTCGAAGCTTTTGGAATAACGGGAATGTAGCTGAATTGAATAAGGGATTATCTTAATGATAGACACGTCCAACTTAGAGTTGGTAGCACCTTCTCTAGATGAATAGACGTCACAGGTGGAGTTCCGCAAGGCTCGGTGCTTGGACCTCTTCTATTCTTGGTGCACATAAACTATATAGTAGAGGATATTGGATGTAACTTGATACCATTTACTGAAAACGTGTCAAGTCTGTTAATGACTGTATGGCATAACTATCGTGCGTAATCGAGTATTCTCTTTGTCAATTTTTGAAATCCGTAGAATTTAGATAAACTGGATTGTTCTAATCCCATTACGGTTTGTTTCACTACCTTCAGTCGTCACATAAACCTCAATTTCTGTAAAGGTTGCGTTTATTATGTTATCAAGTCGTTTAGTCAAGTATTTGTTCATCTTTCACTCACCTGCCTATCACCTTTCGGTGACGAGACCTTTCCCATCTGCCATTCACAGGTACACACACCTGTGCACCCTGCGAATCAATCCTGGTTATCGGGTGTTTTAAAGCACACCTCCGAAAGAATCTGTACAGTCGTTTCGACTTGGTCGACTATCGTCCATTGATACTGATACTGATACTGTTGTTTAATCTTTCAATGTCAATTATTTTCCACGATATTACGCGCAGAGATTTGATCATCATCTATATTGGACAACTTAGTCGCAGCCTGAGCAAATTAGTACACAGACACATGTTTTGATTCCAATACATTTCGGGGCACCGATTCGATTGATTCAACAAAATTCATCGAAACGTTGCACTAAACAACGATATCAATTAAACAGACGCATAAGATATAGTCCGTAAACGAATTGTACCTACGCTTATCAAGAATATGGAACATATCAAACACAATATGTGGAAAATGATCCGTGCAAATCGAAACTTAACCAAAACACGGACAGAAAAACGACTGTGGTGATGAACAATGCAGATTATACCAAGAAGGCTAAACAACCCTTGAAAGATACACCAACTTCTAGACAGATGAAAAACGACTTGCTTAAACGACTTGAAAACACAATCAACGCAACCGTGCAGAAATTGAAGTTTATAAGACGATTAAAAGTAGTGAAACTAACCGTAATGCGATTGGAAGATTCCAGTATAACTAGATTTTACGGGTTATGAAAAATTGACATAGATAATTCTAGATTACGCTCGACAGTTATTTTGCAAATGGGGTTGAATTACGAGTTATCGAAGGAACTGCTAGAGAGACTGTTATACCTGGTGACAAACCCGGAACGTGCCCTCAATTCTACAGAACAATTCCTTCCTAAATTGAAGATGAACTAATGAATTCTTTCGACGAAACGGCTTTGTTCACATCACTCGATTAAATACTCACAAAGCTTACCATATCTGCATTTCTCCACGAGAAAAGAATTGAACACGATGAATATTGATAAACAATAGAGAATTCCATAGAATTGACCGAGCTATGTCCCCAAACGCGATCCCAGTTCTATGGTAAAATCTACGATCAGATTCCAGCAACACCAGTATGATCACCGATTACCTGCCTAATTACTAGAACAGTCATGCAACGTTTGGAACAGATAGTTTTAACAATAATACGGCCAAATTTATGAATGTGCTATGGGGTCGACACATTTGTGAATTGAACGAAACTAGACGAATCGCATTGACTATTCAATTGTGCATTCACGGGCATCTATTTCAGCAGATAAACAGAAGATGACGGCTGCCTGGCATTCCTGGACGTTCAATTGAGAAAAACAACGAAGGAAATTTTGAGACCAGTGTCTACATGAACAATACACACACGGATCAAATCTTGAACTTTAACAGCCATCACCCCACCAACCATAATCGCAGCTGCGTTAGAACACTATTCAAAAGAACAGAAACACATTGCCGCATACGGAACTAAAAAGGCCAGAATTGGATAAACTGTTGGAAGTTTTCCAGATGAATGGATAGCGAGGAAGCGTCGTAATGCACAAAAGTTTATTGAAACAGAACAGATAAACGATGAAGAAAACAGATTCAGCCGCACACTACTGTATTTGCAGAATACATCAAAAAGAGCAGATTGGGTCCTCCAGCCGTTTGGAATAGGAATCGCGCAAAAATCCACGTCAGCATTACGCAATAAGTTCAACAATAAGAAGGACAAAGTAGGCAAAGAAGTAGAACGAATATATTGTTCACAAGATTACGTGCAGAGATTGCGAGAAGAGATACATCGGACAAACCGGTCGCAGGCTGAGCATTAGGCTCCATGAACACCGGTTAGCTTTACGAAAGTGCGACCCAAGGCCATTGATTTCAATACATATTGAACGATTCTGTCAGTAATTCGGTTGGGACAACTCTAAGATTTCGGCCAAAAAGCAACTGACAGACACGCGTATCCATCGAAGCGTGGCACCCAACAACGAAATCATTTAACCCGCACATCCATTTGGCTGCAATCAATGGAATTATGAATACCATGTGAGGAAGAATGCAAAATATAAATTCGACCAACCTTCGTGAGCGATATCGAACGGATAGAGGGACCTTATTGAAACGAATGAATACGAAATACAAGTCACTCCGAGAGTGGTTTTGCTGTGGATGTCATCTAGCTTGACAACAAAACGTCCGACAACAACTACAAATCTCTGCGTAAATTACTGGAGCAATATATCACAATGTGTAATATTTCGAGAACAATTTTTTCTATATTCATTTATGAGCGTTCGGCAAATCTAGAACAAAATGTCTACGAAGCATTCAATCAGTTTAAACGGCTTAACTGGCGCGTAAGCGATTTGGTTTCCATGCGGCTGAAGATGCGTAGCCTAAGATCCGAACAACCGTGATTTCTCCCGATTATATCCGTGCACTCAACTGTTGAAGAATTGATTGATCGCGCAGCCAGGTATTCTGAAAAGGAGAAGGGACATAAAATCGCTTATTAAAAAACCTCTTTCTCAGTCAGGAGCAAAGCGGAGCGTAGCCAGTTGATTTCAACATATTGAGATCTATCGGAATAGTATACACATATCCATTTAATAATATTTCTTGATATGGCTTGTGTTTTGGATAGGTCCGTCAGTTGGGCATGATTGACAGAGCCCAACTCGTTCGTGAAATCAAAAATGCGAAACTTTGATGTCTAATTATTTGCGGTCGAGCACTTTCAAAATTCTAGGAGGTAGACATAAAACAGCGTCAACTGTAAAGCGTTGCTTCCGTCAATAAAATTGATTACCATCACCCAAGAATGTACGTTCTTTCTACGAAGGTTTGTATCTTTGACCATCTATTTCCAGATAATGCTATACGAAGCCTCACGCCTTTTGTTACGCGAATCTCTGAAGAAAACTAAAACGCGATACTCGGAATTTAACAACAAGCATCTCTACTCTAATGCATTTGAGATACTATCTAGAGAGCCCATTCTAGATACAACATGCTAAAGAACAACTCAATCAGCCTAATCAAGACGCTAGTTTGACGGCAGCTGTGGAAGAGCCGATAGGTAGGTTAAGAAGAATAATGGGAAAACAATTGCACATTGAAGAACCCCTTCCACAGTTGGGAGCAAGCAAGAAATATTACATTGACGCCAACGTATTGTAATTTATTCCACATATACATTTGACTATGTTGTATGTTATAGACTGCATTCACCGTAGTTCCACGAGCTGCCAAAGATTTATACAGCCAAATATATTTGTGTTGTAGAAGAAGCATTTGTTAATAGCAAATGACCTTTTGTCGAGCTCTTGTAACACTGTAAATGAAGCACAAAACAATGTCAGTGTTTATGCGTTGCCTTTCATATGCAAATTGATTATTATCTTTTTTCTACGATATTTTTTGCATATAGTCGAAAACTTTGCGTTCAAATATTTCTAAAATCTTTGAAGAACGTGCTATAGCCTGGAATGTTTTGCGGACGTTTGGGAACCGGGAAGTTTTATCTGTTTAACTGCTATTAAAAATTATGCTATTAAAGTGGCATAGTATATATATCAAGATTATCATCTTAACGATCCACGGTGCGTAGAACTTCAGTACCATTGGAGTGGTCATGTTAGTGGCGGGTGTTTATTATTTGTATTAAGGAGCTTTTTGAGAACTTCGCATTTCGTTATATTTAATCCTCTATTGTGTAAGGTAAGAATGTGAAGGTGAACTGTTATTTGTGCATGACATTCCCCAGAGTTTATATTCAGTTGATCTAGCGATCAATTAGGTAACACGCGCACATTATGTTTGCCACAAAGTTTACTCACTGTCCTCCATAAGTGCCAAATATATATTTCACACAGCAAACTAATTAAGTACTTGATAGCTTAGGTCACAATTTTGGATAGCAAACTTTTTCAGTTGTTGTTATCTGGTAGATACTTCTTGCGCAATCTCTTCAGTTTAGTAGAACCGATTTTGTATTTTTGGATGCAAACTGTTTCAACTGTGCATCAGATATCATAACAGGCATTAAGGTACCAAAAGGCTCAATTGGATGCATTTCCATTACAAACACCCAAAGACCACGCAAACAGTTTATCATTCTTTCACTGATCAAGCGCATGCAGATCCTGATCCTACTGACCATACCATGTGAGTGCAAACAGCACGAAAACGGTTGTGGAGTGTGTGATGGAAATGCATGTAAATTAGCATTTTGGTTCGTGGATGTGGGTTTAACCCCATTATACATGTGTTTGGTCAGCATGAGTAAGACCAAAGTCCTTGGTCAAGGGACTATATCGCCACCAATCATCACTGTTGGAAACTGTCAGCTTGAACCAGTACATCATTTCACATATCTTGGTTCAACCATTGCGGATAACCTCTCGCTAGACACGGAGATTGATAAGCGGATTGGCAGAGCAGCTGTCATTTTGTCCCGATTGAACTCTCGTGTTTGGGGTAACCGCAAGCTGACTGTAAAGACAAAGATGATGGTATACAGCGCGTGCGTACTAAATGCTTTACTATACGGCAGTGAAACCTGGACCACCCACGCAAGACACGAACGGAAGCTGAATGCTTTCCATCTACGAAGCATCCGTCGTATCTTGAACATATCGTGGATGGGCAGAGTGACTAACGCTGAAGTGCTTTCAAAAGCTGGTCTACAGAGCATGTTCACCCTATTACGTCAGCGCCGCCTGCGGTGGCTTGGCATGTCTATAGAATGGAAAATGGTCATATTCCGAAAGATCTACTCTACGGTGAGTTGCAATTAGGAAGTCGACCATTGGGCAGACCGCACTTGCGGTACAAGGATGTTTGCAAAAGAGATATGAAAGCTCTTGACATCGACCCCGCAAGCTGGGAAGAACTTGCTCTTGACCGCTCACTTTGGAGGCGTTGTGTAAAGTGTCGTCTGCAAACCGGGGAGGAGCAAATACAGCTCTCGGCTGCTGAACGCAGATCACGCCGCCGGCGTGCAACTGACTATCGTTGCAAGCGCTGCGGGAGAGATAGTTCCTCCCGAATCGGACTGTTTAGTCATTCAAAAAGCTGCAAAACAAGAAATTCATGCGATGTGATGTACATCCATGGTCGACATCGACCGACGGATACCAAAAACAACATGTGTTTGGACAAATGTCATGGAACAGGTTGGTCCTTATCCAACGGAAGCGTTATGGTAATTTCAGAGGACATTATATTCCTGTGCGAATTTGCTATTAAAAATACTGAGAATTTGTTTAAGATATCATCCATAGAGAACCCTCAAAACTGTTCCCATCACATTGCCTCCAGAAATGTTCACTTTCTCTGTAACGACAAATGGTCTTCCAAGTTACTTTTTCGTATATTTTCAGTAACATTCAGATCACACAATGGGTAATGCAGTCGTGTAGCGAAGCGCGTCATCTGACAGACAGAAATTGACCAGTTAAGCCTCACATCGGTTCGTTAAATACTCTATATCCCCTATTGAGGCACACTGCAAGGAGGAAGTGTCTATCCCATTAAAGTCACCATCCAAAGATCAAAAGAGTGAAAAACTCCGAATTTATTCCAAACAAAGTGGAAATAGTGTCAGTTCGACAAAGGTGAACATGCGATACGGCTATTCATCAGAATAAAAATAAAAATAAACTATGGACGCCATTGTATATTGGTGCTCAAATCTCCAGCACTTGCACACAACAACCGGTTTGTGATCGTTTGCTATCATTAGGTGGAGATAGTAAGATTGCTTTCAGCAAATCAATTAGATACAATCTAGCGAGAATCGATAGTTTCCCCGACGAGAAACAGCCCATTAGCGACTGGATGTAATCTTGAGAGGGATCAATAATGGCTGTATCGTCGGCAAACAGTAGATCACGGGTTAGTACATCCGTAGTTCCTGCTCTCAACCGGCTCAGGTTGAAAAGCTTGCCATCACTTAGCGTGCGTACATGATTACCTTATGTTCTCGTCCTAAAAGTGTGCTTCAGAAGCAGAGCAAAAAAATGACGGACAGCGTGAAAACAAGAATACACCCTTGTTTGAAGCCTCCGTGAATTTCAAATGTTTGTGAATTTCTACCGTTAAAATGGACTGAGCCCTTCATGCCAGAGTTGAACGAAATAACGAGTTTGAACAGTGTTGTGGGACTGCCTATAAGATCCAGCATTTTGAAAAGACCCTCCTAGCTTAACCAATCGAATCCCTTTGTTAAATCAATAAAAACAGTCTATAATGGCTTATGCTTTCCGGACACCTTTCTTGTAGTTGTCTCAGGGGAAGATCATTTCAACGGTTGATCTTTTTCTGTGGAAGCCACATTGAGATTCGGAGTAAACTCTATCATGTAAAACTTGTAGCCAGATCTGTAAGACGTTAGCAAAACATTTGCTTACATCATTCAGAAGGGAAATTTCTCTATCACCCTTATGCTTGACCCATTTTTCCATCTGCTTAGTCTTGACGATAATCGGGTTACCAAATACAGATTTGATGTGAGCCGTGTTAAGTTTGCTCGGTCCAATATCTCTCTTGATCCCCTACTACATACCGTGAAAATATCCAGTATACGCAGCTTTTTGTATACTGGGGCTATTTTCAGTCCCATAGTCATTGCAGGTCGTATTGTGGTCTGTTTGATCTTTTTTCTAGCTGCTCTTAAGTTTCGAAAGTTATCATCAATTAGCATACCTTTGAACTTTAAGAATGCTGACCGTTTATCTGTCAAAAAAGCAATAATGTCAGAAGCTCTTGCTTCGAACCAGTCGCTCGTTTGAGATTTCTTCGGGCCGTAAGTGGTATGTAGCTATCGGCATATGCAGCTTATGAGCGAGTTCACATTTTCGAAAGCTGCTTACGGTGGAGTTGTTATGTTGAACTCGGTCGTGAAGGCTTTTGGCAAATCACACAGCTATATTAGGTTCGTACATGCGAGTGAAGTCTATCCTTGACTCAGTAGAAAATTTGGAGCGGTGAAATCTAGTCTGGGGAAAATTCACTTTTTCACAAACCAGTGAATAGTCAGTGTCGCAGTCTGCGTTTTAATATGATCTGGTGACACGTAAGCCTGCAATAATAGTGCGCCAATAAAGAATAAGATCGAACTGATGCCAGTGCTTAAAGCGATGAAGTTTCCAAGAGACATTAGGCTGTGGTTTTGTTTGAAAGAAAGTGTAACTGACACAGAGAGTGAACTTTGTGCACAGTTCAAAAAAGCGTTGTCCATTTTCATTGGATCTGCCTACTCCGAACTTTCCGATACAGTTTTGCCAAGACTCCAAATATGCACCAACTCTCGCATTCGTATGCTGTACGTGTAAGTTTCACATGGAACACCCTCTACTCCACTGTTACACAATCAGCCAACCTGGATATTTTTAAAGCTAATTTGGACAGATACTTGAGAGAAAACCCTAATTTTGATACGATTTACACTACATGAGTTTCCCTGTTCTTCTTCTTTTTTATTGTATATAACTCATAAATTCATCCTATGGTTATTGTTAAGCTAAATGCTTTCAAGACCATTACAACATTGAATCAATTTGAATCATTTTGAAATAACTCAATAGCACTAAATAGTTTTCGGTGGCACGTTTGTGAAGACCGTAGTGAGGCTATGATAAAGAGAATTTTGTTTCAGAGGCGTCGTAGAGAGCGTCGCTCATAAACGTTGATCAATGTAATAATACCAGATTTATGGCCTAAATCCGTTCGCTCCTGCTACTGCTTGGTTCTACTGTTTCATGTAAGCTGTTTCGCAAAGCGAACCCAACTCCATGCAGTAGACGCTCATCATGAGCTCCTTACTTTACAAAAATGTGTTATCTCTTTGTGTTAGCATACCAGTGTATGGTAACCGCGTCTCCTGTAGGGCAGTCACGTCGATATTCAGCATTATTAGCTCATTGTTAATAACAGCTGATTTTCATACGCCTCTGATATTCGAGACTTCGTCATTAAATCCTGGGAGCATTGATTGGATGTTCCAGGTTCCCAGTTTCATAGCTGCTTTGTTTTGGTTAGTAATTCGTTTCGCTGGTGCGGAAAAATGCTGTCTGCCTGTCGGTTGATTCCTAAAACCCAATGAGGATAGCAGACCGTGACGAGACGGAACCATATTGACTGGGTGCTACTCAGCTTGAGGCGTGCGGTAGCCGTCCAATGAGACATCTCTCCCACCTTCTGAAGCGGCCCCATGCGCTAAGCTCTACGCAAGTCGAACCATGGCTTTTAACTGGTATATGCTGCTTCCTGTTTTATTATCCATAGATGCTGAAAGGAGTGTCCTCTCTATTAGCACGTTAAGATATACGCCAGGGCAGTTCAATATTGAGAACTAACTGTTGCCCTTGCAGCAAACGCTCCATCTCCACGACACTACGGGAAACAAAGCAATAGCTAGGCTGATACGTTTGGAGAACGATGCCGTCACAGTAGTTAGCAGGACGAAGTTAAATAAAACTTCGGACTATCTAACGGGACTCCGGCTCTGATTTTTTTCCGAGATTGATTCCTCTCGCCTTTTCCATGATTGGATGTAGCTACAAGATAGTGGAGGTGTGAGATAAGGGTTTTTCTTCCTCTAGGTTGACTTACGAGCCTCGCATCGATAAAATTCAATAATAACTTTCAAAACCGATCATTTTTAATAAGAGGAAAAGCAATAGATGAGAACGACAAGCAACTAGAATATATTTGAGACCGATCGAGAAACCATCATCATGAAAGCATGATTTGTAGTGGATAGGTATGAACGGCTCCTGGCAACGTTTCGCGTTGACACAGAAACTTCGTAAGAACAAGCGTATCAGTACGAACAGGCGAGATCACGATAAATTGGCGCACTCCACTGCATGGCGTGTGATTTCTTAATTGATTTTGGCTGTGTGAAGGTGCAATTGACGTCTACTAACCGATTAGACTGCTTACATGATTCGTGTGCACACCGGAGTTCATGGACGCTAATGTTTATCGACTGTAAACCCGGGTGCCAGATTGTGCAGATATCCGTGTTGACATCACTCCTACCAGCTAGGCTATTTTAACCAACTCAGCATGAAGTCGTTTCCATACAAGTCTTTACCTCCCGCCTTGCCACTTCCGTGTTATCAATATCCAGAATATATACAGCAGGGCCGAAATCCGGATCAGTGATTGGTAGTCAATAAAATCACGGGCTCCCTTTCGATTGGCTTTCTAAGCTGGTTTATACCAATAATAGATGTTTGCCAGATATAAACTCCTGAGTGCCCATTACGACTGATTTTATAAACAGAGATCGTCTCGTAGTTTAAAGGCTAAGCAGTCATGTTCCCTAGTGTGCGTCGTATTATGTAAGCAGCTTAATCGTCCAATAGACGTTGATGGATTTACACGGCACGTTAGGCAGTAGGTAAATTGATGTTAATCTCACCTACCTATCTTAACAAGCCGAACACACCCATCGAATTCCTAGCCAAATTAGGACTGTTTAGGCAAATACAAATTAAACCAGAACAACGTCGTACGGACAATCTTTGTTTAATGATGCATCTGCTTCAGAAGCAAAATCTTACCAAATACTGCTCTTACCGATTTAGTACAAACTTTCCTTGACTGAATAGATGAGAACATTCGTGACTTGGAGTGCGGATGTTGTTCAGATGATGGTGTTTGTCAAGTTACTTCATCATCGACGTAATACACTCACTATATATTCAAATAAGCGGTAAAGGGAAAGTCCTTCAAGTTTCACAAGTCAACACACAGAGCTAACATGCAAACTGAATGTACCGTACGAGCACACTGCCTTAATGTTGGCATCCAGTATTCAGTTGTGCACAAATTAGATATTTTGAACTTTGACCGTTTCACGTTTTATACACAACGCTAAGTATGGAGAAGCCGCGTGAACGCAAGAGTGTAAACATATTCAGTGGATCATATTACGCAAACAATTCTGCATTCAGTACTTTGTCCATCATTTATATGTTCAAGATACGATAGATTGTACACTTTGCCTTGCGCGACTGCTCTTGGTTTGACTGCCATTATTTTTGTCTTCAGTGTCAACTTGCAGCTGCTTCAAAAGAGAAAAGATGACAGCTGCTCTGTCAAACCGCCTATCAACCTCAGTGTATAGCGCAAGATGATCTGAAAAATTTGAAATACGACATACGAAATGATAGAATGGTTCAATTAGACAGATTTCAACAGTGACCATGGCTGGCGATAGGTTCCTACTATCGGTGTTTCCTTGATGATTTTCAACCTGAATTATTAGAATGCTTACGGCTATCATTTCAACAGCTAATGAGGTTTATTTCAATATTCACTAGTGATGGTTGAAAAGCTTGCCAATAAATCGCTTACCTAAGTAAATATATTAAGTTTTCAATTTAAAATCATGCTTCGCGAGCAGAGCAGATAAAATGCCGAACATCTTAATGACATCGACGCAAACTTGTTTTAATGTTTCGGTGAATTTCGATAGCATATGAATGGAAAGAACGCATTGTTCCAGAGTTGAGAGACATGAATCTTCGTATGAAGCCTATAACGTTAAGCATTTTGAACCACCCATATATTCTCAGCAATATATGCTTACTTATATGCACAAACATTCACACATTCTGTCTTAGCGAATCATTCCAAACGCATGGCATGTAATTCGTGTGCACAAATTACAACGTTAGATGCAAAGTTTTTGTGATGAAATCTTTTATTCCTATTATTCACATCATAATATTGAATTTCAATGTGCCGACAATTTTAAATTGAGACGAAAATAATAATGATGTTCACCATTGCAGAAATACTTTTGAAGGCACCGTTCTAGCTTGAATATTATGAACTAAATTTCATGTATATCTGGAACCCGACTGCTTTGGATACATGTACAAACAAAATTTCTGGTTTTAACAATGCAATCAGCTCTGGTATAATTGGCCATCGATGTTTTCATTCACACGTCTAATAACGTATTTATTAATGTATGCAATTTCCTTTAGCTTTGTTGATTCTTGACAGGGTGTTAAAATGCTGGAAAATTCGATTTATTATTTACTCAACCAACGTGATATTCTGGTTGATTCCAAAAGTGTCTCCCAATATAATCTCGAATGCTCCGCATTATGCTGTTGATCCGCCCATAAATTCAGTTTTGTCAATCAAACCTCAGCGTATGTAATGGGGGTTTGTTAAACTAAGCGGCTTACAAAATTTGTTTGCATCCCAATTTTATTCTTTCTCCACGGCATGCAAGCCAAAAAGTACTCGACAATTACACCAGGACGATGAACGAAATTCTTTTGCACAATTTCCAACAATTCCCGATCGCTCACACTCGCTCTCGAGGAAAATCGACAGCGGCTGTGAAATTCCGATCTCTATCGAGAATAAAACAATCGACAATGCCTCAAAAAGACGGTCACTGAACGTGATAGTGAGCGCCGTGGCTCAACAGTTCAAACATCATCATCATCATAGACAGCATTATACCGGTAGCACGTACCGAATGCTTAACTCTCATACAACCATGAAAAAGTAAAATTCTAAGAGTTGGGGAAGGGTATAACTCAAACAGCTGCGGATTCTATAGAACAAGCAAGCATAAACTGGCATGAGGTGTAAGCGCTGAAGATGTGAGTACTCATAAAGTGGTCATTTCCATTGACTCAGATCCATCTAAAACTTGGCTGTGCCAATCTGATTATCATTGAATTCTAACATTAGTTACCATTTTCCATTAAATCTAATCTTACTGCTTCCATGTGATGGCGGTGGTGCGGAAGTGCTCGGTATGTGCAAAGGTCCACATTTGATTTTTTAACAGATACGAACAATACTAACTTTTGATTTGTGGGTTCACAGCATGCCCTGGTAACTGTTTCATGTAAAACAAACTCACGCGTTACAGTTAAGTCGTGAGTGATGGACAGAGTCAAAATATGATAACCGCAGCTGAGACCAATAGTCCCACTCTGGGTTGGATATTGTAGTAGACCAGATTACTACAATAACGAAATTCGCAGTGGCATCTTGGTGCGAGATCGTGTACAGTGGCGGTCTTGTTTTGCGCATCTTCGTGGTGGTTGAACGTTAAGGAAGTGCTCGTTATGATGCATGACACCAAAATCCTTCGTGCTGATACCGCTCTACTCACTCAAAACACTTGATTGAATTTGTGCTTAATTCGAGCTGTGGGCACCTCATCCCAGTGTGCCTAGGCCCAATATTGTGCAAGTTCACTAGCTTCCAGTCTCTTTAGGATTTCATCGTTTTATGATTGAACGGCAGTTAAACACTCGGTACTTCCTACCGCACAACTGGATTACTCCGATCCAGATAGTCAAAGTAGTTCTCTCTTACAGCACATTAAATCTATATTCAAGGAACATTCAATGTTTGTTTTGAAAATAAACGTCTCAACGTAATAAATTTATACTACCAAGCAGGACTAAAAAGTGGATGAAACAAAGGGCAATGGCATGGGAGATTCACAAGGCTACCAACACAGCCAAATCTTGGGCAGAATTTACACGACTGCGAAACAATGTTATCAGCTTAATTCAAGATGATAAACAAGCTTTTCAATCGCAATTGATTTCTCAGATGCAGCAGAATCCGAAGCACTTATATAGACTCGTAAACGATAGAATGAATATTAAACCAGGAGGCTTTGCCCTAAGACCTTCGTCGGGCTTCACAGAATTCGATAATCAAACCGCTTACCTGTTAGCAGACGTTTATGCCGGAGTTTTCGCGCCGAAATCCACGGAGCCTGATCAGGAACCAATCATTCGGCTTGACCGACCAACCTTGAGTGAAGTTTTGATTACTTCGCTGGTGATAGCACAGCACTTACTGAAATTAAGCGTAAATAAATCTCCAAATTAATGGAGCACATTGTGACTACGCGCATAAGAGAATATTTTGAAAACCAAAATATTTTGACCGCAGCACAACACGGTTTTCGAAGAGGTCGTTGCTGTTTATCTAACCTTCTTACAACGTTCGAGGATTGGACCAAGGCACTAGACGAAGGTGAGGCTGTACATGCTTGCTACATCGATATTTCCAAAGCTTTCAATAGAGTCAACCATGACATCTTAATTAAAAAGCTCGAATCCTATGGAATAACGGGAATATTGCTGAATTGGATAAGGGACTATCTTACTGATAGACACGTCCAAGTTCGCGTTAGCAGCACCTTATCTAGAAAAATAGACGTCACGAGTGGAGTTCCGCAAGGCTCGGTGCTTGGACCTCTTCTATTCTTGGTGTATATGAACGATATAGTAGAGGATATTGGATGCAACTTGATACTTTTTGCCGATGATATTAAAATATGGAAAAGTGTAAGGTCTGTTAATGACTGTATGGCATTACAACGGGAACCTTATTTCGTTGGTCCCAGTTAAATGAGTTACCATTTAACCCTGCGAAATGTAAAATGCTGCAGCTTGGGAAATCTCTGCACCACACGTATCAGCTTGGCACGCAGGATCTCGTCTGGACCACAGCAGAAAAAGATCTGGGTATCTGGGTTTCGTTTAACCTTAAGCCTGGACAGCATTGCCGGATAGTGTACAATGAAGCTTACCGTATCTTTAGTCTTCTCAGAAGAATATTCCAGATTTTTACGCCCGAAACCCTACCCCGGGTAATAAACACGTATATACGTCCTGTTATGGAATATTCCATCCAAGCCTGGGCACCATGGCTAAGGAAGAATATCGAACTACTCGACAGTATTTATCATCGTGCTACAAAGTTGGTCCCCCCTTACAGAAATTTGCATTTCACAGAACGAATGTTAAAACTGAACCTACACGATTTTACCCAACGACGGATACGTAGTGACCTCCTGTTGACATTCAAAATCCTGCATACTGAAAACCATCTCCTTAAACACTTGCTAAATCCCAATGGCCTTACTCGAACACGAACACATTCAAAGGCTTTAAGCATTCCGCATTCTCGATTGGATATTCGTCGTAATTTTTTTCTCGGTAAGAATTTGTTTCACTTGGAACTATTTGCCTGAAGAAATCACACGATCAGAATCTGTTGAGATTTTCGCTTCCAACTCGATGAGTTTATACGACATGCGGTATGTGACTGTCCCTATTAATTTTTGAATATTTTATATATTTTTATATATTCCATATACCTTGTCATCCTATGGTTTTGTTGACCTACTGCTTTTACCATAAAATTTTCGGAGTTTCTGAGTTCGAGAAACTCAAAGCTGCACAAAACCTGTCATGCGCAGCTATCTGAACCTCTATCATGTATGTTTAATAATTTGCTCCAAGCTGGCGTGGTACCAAAAGACTGGAAACTGGGACAAATATTACCCATCTACAAAGGTGATTGCCGTTCTGTAGTTAAAAATTACAGGCCGGTGACATTGTTGTCAAACATTGTATCAAACGTTTTTGAGCGAATAATAACCACAGAAATAGTGCGACATCTGGAAACGAACCAACATTTGTCAGTTGCCTAACATGGATTTCGCAGAAATCGCTCTTGTCTAAAATATTTGCTGACAAGCTTAGAAGATTGGACGAGGGTTGTAGATGCGGGTGGCATATTCATGCGTGCTACTTGGACATTTCTAAAGCTTTCGACAGAGCTGATCATAGTTTACTCTTGAACAAGCTAAAGAAATACGGTATTGTTAGAAGACTATATGAATTGTTAAGTGATTAGCGTAGCAACAGACACATCGGAGTTCGTGTGGACGGCCTATTATCGAAGAAAATCGACGTCACTTTTTTCCACTTGTTCATAATCCTATTTAATTTTCCACTGAGATTCATGCCAAATTATCAGTTCACAATCCATATCTCTGAGGAGAATTCTTACCAAGTTGGTATATCTATAATTTTGATGTGTTAAATGTCCTTTCATTCAAATGTTGTTAAAATCCCTTTGCAGTTTCGGAACTAATTCGCGTTCAAATTTGCAGATCATCCAAGAACTGAGCCATTTTGAATGTTATGAGTTAGGGTAAATTATATAAATGTATAGGAGAAAAACAAGCGAAACAACACCGATCTTGTGTGATTCCACTGGTGGATTCAATCTTGTTTTATAGCAATCCATTCACTCCTTTCCGTGCCTGGCGAACTGACAAATGTTTGCACAACAACGGGAGGATTGAATCACAGATTCATAAATGCAGCCGTTTTTGATAGAGTCAATGGTGGTTAACGCTGTCAAAGGCTTAAGAAATGTCCAAGTAGCAAACTGGATTTCAATTACATCTATACAACTCTATCGTCCTGTTGTCAGAAGATTCGTTATTCAAAAGATATGAGATCGAAATGCATGCTGCCATGGCGTAAACAAATTACGGACACCAAAGTGTGAGAATATTACGCTGTGAGATTATACGCTCAATGACTTTGCAAATAACTAGTGGTAGTGTGACCTAACAAAAATTTCCATCGTTATATATATATATATCAGATTGTTCATGCGTGATATATATGCGTCTTTAAAAAATTATTTAGCTAAATTTTCATCTCTTTTTGAGTAAAACATTTTTTCTAATTAATCTAATGGTACGCTTTATCACCTTTGATTCAGAATATTCGCGTGAATCATCTAAACATTTCAGACAGCTTTTATTTGACAGTCTCCTCGTTTTAAAATTTTCAACTTCAGCTATACAGTGAACTCTGAACAATTGAGACGAACTTGAATTCGCATTGCGCTGAGTCAGCCTCTGTCTGATGACTGACTCAATGCCAACTTAGATTTAAGCTCACATATTTCCGTGCTCATCGAATTGCATATTGAATTTTTGGTTCGGTGCAAAATCTTCTGAGATGGCTGCTGTTTTGGGTGAGTAATGGTCAGCATTCTTCAGGTTCATAGGTGAAAACTTACGACTTCTAAGAGAAGCTCGAAATAGTACTAAACAGATTGAAGGATGATGTGCAAATGACTATTTGTGTGAAATGATCCTCAGTATCCAAAATTATGCGGATACTGGAAATTTTTACGGTATGTGTGATGGGATCATAATAACCATTGGTCAAAACAAACCTAAAACAGCTCCCTTTATATCTGTACCTTGTAACCAATGTTTGACAAAGCCCAGCAGATAGAAAGATGGGTAGAGCACTTCTCATCTCTGTACTCTCTACTTGAAAAGGTAGAGCGGTTACAAACCGTTGAACATCCACATGCTCCCCTTACTCTTGATGAGCCCAATGGGGAAGTCGACCGATTTGCGAAAGGAAAGGCCTCTGGTGATGATGGAATTCCAAATTGACACGATCTTCCCCCTTAGACAACTTCCAAAAAGTGCCGGGAACAGCGTACGCCATTATACTCGTTTTTTATTGATTTAACGAAGGCGTTCTATTAAGTCAGCAAGAAGGGTCTTTTATAATTCTTGATGTGAGAGGCTGCACCATCAATTCACATAATCTCGTTATTTCCTTCCACTCTGGCATGAAGGGCTCACTTCATTTTAACGGGCTCAGTTCAGACGCCTTTGAAATTAGTCGAGGCGTCAAATGAGGGTGTGTTATTTTTCCACGCTGTTCGTCATTTGCTTGCTCTGCTTCTGAAGCACATTTTTACCACGAGTACAGAAGGCATTTACCTAAGCATGCGAAGTGATAGCAAGTTTTTCAACATGAACTGGTTGAGAACACAAACCAAATTATGAAATGTGTTAATCCGAGACCTGCAGTTTGCCCACGATACAGCCTTTATTGCTCAATCGCAAGATTACGTTCAGTCGCCAATGGACTGTTTTTCGTCACATGCAAATACTTTGGGATATTAATCAGCTTGAGCAAGATCAAAATCTTTTGTGAAGGGATTGCATCGCCTCCAATCATCAATGTTGAAAACTGTCAGCTCCAATCAGTACAGCATTTCACATAAGTTAGTTTAACCATTGCGGATAACCTCAACCTACAAACGGAGATTGATAAGCAGATTAGCTGAGCAGCTCTCATTCTGTCTGGATTGAATCATCGTGTTTGGAGTAACCGCAAGTTGACTTTAAAGACAAAGATGATGGTATACAGCGCGTGCGTAATAAATGCATTACTGTATGGCAGTGAAACCAGGACCACCCACGCAAGACACGAATGGAAGCTGAATGCTCTTCATCTACGAACCATCCGTTGTATCTTGAACATATCGTGGATGGACAAAGTGACAAATGCTGAAGTGCTTTTAAAAGCTGGTCTACAGATCATGTTAATCCTAATAGGAGTGATCTGCCTGTGGTGGCTTGAACACTTCTTAAGAGTGGAAAATGGTCGTATTCCGAAATGTCTAGTATATGTTTAGTCGGTCTTGTCTGCTGAACGTAGATCAAACCGGCGTGTAGCTGACGCCAAACTGCCGATTTCTGCCTATTATTACAAGCGCAGCAAGAGAGTTTGTTCCTCCTGAATAGAACTGTTTACTCATTCGGAAAGCTGTATAGCATGTATATACAGGAGATTTTGATGTAAATCCATGTTCTCGACATTGACCGATGGAGGCCAAAAACAATGCATTTTCAAGGTCAATAATTCAGTATCATAATGATTTTACATGTATAATCTCTGGAATTTTTCGATATAGCATACACCAGATTGTGATGCACAAATAATTGATCCGGCATTTTATGACTGATTTACGCACCAATTGACCTGTGAATATTTCCGCACTATTATTTATTTATTTATTCATTCAGTTTGTTATTCCCTTTCATGTTAAGTACATGTTGAATCAAGTTTACGGGGTTAAATTTATCCAAAGAAATTTTATTTTCTAGAGACATGATATATTTATGCGTAACACTGTTTGTTTCTGTATTTGTCCTTCAGTGGGAGACGGATGAGGAAGCTTTCGTTGGCTGCCGATGGTTTCATCTTTGATTTCAGTAGTAACGGCGTGTTCCAACTCGGTAAATGATTGGGAAAAAGAATCGAAACCTTGAGGTGTAATTCTACTTGGAATAGACCTATTAGACGAATGATAACGTGTGCCTCGCAGGAAATGAGCCCATCTGCAAGTTCAAAATGTCGAGCAACCTGTGTGTAGAAAATATGAAGTGTCAATACACGAAGCCACTCAGCGACACTAAAAATTCCTCATTAACGTATAAGATTTCGACGATATTTTTATTAGGTACGTGTTCGTTTACTTTGGAATGCCTTCTCGAAACTATTATTACCGATCCTAGCTTCGAAACTTTCATTCGAAATACATATACTTGCATGATGATTTGACGGCCCTTGCTTATTGACTCATCTTAACTATTCAACTGGACTACAAGTGACATTACATGATTATTTGTCAATTACTATGATATGGTAATTCTTCTGTCTGTGTCTGGAATATTGAAAATGAGCAGCCCAACATTTATTGTAATTTCTTAACTACACAGTAATGATGAATTGTATTGAACCAGTTGGCCCAAATTTCGTTAAGTAATATAATAAAAATGACAAACGAACCAGGCTGGTTGATGACCATGGTGATGTCTACATAAGTTAGGCGCGTGTGTTAACCCTGGTCATGTATATAACAATCAATCTGATGGATTACTTTTCTATTGAAATCAGTACATTATTTGTGAACGTAATTAACGTTGAACATGTATATATCTTCACACAGTTGACAACTGGGTACGAAACCCGGGGTTACTTGATTGATGTTTATTCGAGCGTCATGAAAATCTACTAAAACAACACACTGGAAGTTAGAACATGGAATTTATTTTTCTCCACGTCAAGCTCATATGAATGCGGATTAATATTCGTTACTCAATCTGTTGTTTTCATAACCGATTGATTTAGTGCTTTTAGAGGGTTCCAGTGTGACAAAATGTCAACAAATCAGCAACCATTTGAATGAACCGAATTAAACTTACATTTTGACATATTTCTGCGACATCGTACTTCACGCTTCTGTACATTACTAAAAGTTCTGGTGGATTAAAAAAACAAAACGCTTTCACATGTGAGTGCGCTTCGAGTGAATCATTACAAAAATTCGAATGAACATTGCAAATACTACCGTGTTTTTTGTTCATTTAGGAAGACGATGATGCGCATTATCTATGAATTCAATTCAATTCAATTTTAATGGTCTAAAAAGCATATACCTTTACAAAAAATCACAGAATAATATGACAACAACGAACAATATAACAAGCAAAAATGGGATTATATTGCTTACTGAGCAGTTCAAGAATCACGTAAATATCCTAACAAATGTAGGTGCATGGTGTTGAGATGTATAGTTTTCTTCGATGCACGGGTTTACGGTTAAAAAGGCATCAAGGCTTCTCTTGAAAGTTTGCTAGTTTGGTGAGTTTACAACATTATCTGGCAGATTGTTCCAAGTAAAACAAGCTCGCACGGCAAAAAAATGTCATCTGCAGTTGAGTCTCGAGTGAGGGACAGTTAGAGTAAATGTGTGAGCTATTGTATTATGCGAGCTCCGTAGATTCAATAAGCATTGTAGAGGGTGATTTTCGGTATTTAAAATATTGTAAACCAGAATCAAATCCCCTTGGAGAGGACGACGTGGATAATCAAATAAATTTAGCGTTTTGATTTGCTCATTGTAGGGTTTCCGGCTGTGTCCAGTGACAAGTTTGGTAGCTCGATGATATATTTGTTGCAAAGTCGCAACATCTTTTTTAAGCCATGGCGACCATGCTTGAACTGCATATTCCATCGTGGGTCTGATGTACGTATTTATAATACAGGGAATTGTCTTTTTTGAGAACCTACCGAAAATTCTCGTCAGGAGTGACAATTTCTGTGATGTTTTGCGATAGACGTAGTTGCAGTGGCTCGACATCCCTAGGGTGTTGCTTATTAACACACCCAAGTCCTTTTGTTCCATGGTCCACGAGAGTCTGTGTTCCAAGAAAATTCTGGTACTCCACATATTTGCCAATGTTTAACTTCTGACACTTTTGGAAATTTTAAAAATATGCGATTTTTCAGGGACCAAGCCTGGAGGTTGTCCAGATCCTTCTGGAGCAGTTCGCAGTCTTCCGACTTACTTATCTTCGACCACACGTTTATATCGTCCGCGAACAGTACGATCTTGCATTTGATGAGAGCCGGTATGTCATTAGCATAAAGCGCGAAGAGAATTGGTCCGAGGACGGATCCCTGAGGCACTCCACTTGTCACGGCTACCGACTTCGATAGAGCACCGACCACAGAGACTTGAACAAGCAGATCAGTCAGGTAATTTTCTAACCATGCTAACAGACTGCCAGTGATACCACAACGTGCCAGCTTCTGCAAGAGAATACTGTGGTGTACACGGTCAAATGCCTTCGACATATCGAGGTAAGATAAATCTACTGCTCGAGTCTAGTCGTCAAGGGTAAGGAGAAGGTTAATAAGGCAGGAGTATCTCCTTCTAAAACCATGTTGTGCTCCTGAAGATAGCATATTTTCCTCAAGGTATTTGCTCAGTGTGTTTGCCACGATCCTTTCGAGTAGCTTGGATACGGCGGACAACAAAATAACATGTCTGTAATTTGCGGGCTCCGAACGCACACCGCCTTTGAAAATCGGGGAGATTATACCAGATTTCTATTTAGTCGGTATGACACTTTGCGACAGTGATTTGCAGAATAACTGAGTAAGAGGTCCGCATAGAGATTGTGCTCAATAGTTGCGATGAATTCAGTGATCATTTGTGACAAAGTAACCAAGCGAATGCTTATTTAAATCAGAAGTTCATGAAAGTATACAAAGTGTACCATTTTACATTGTAATATTTGAAACTCACTTAACATTGTTCGTTGTTCTGTTTGACCTAAATAATCTAAATGGGGAACAGCGATTGACAGTTTCACCATGCCGATAACTGGTTGATTATTTACCTACTTTGTACAACAACTCACATTCGCACGGTATAGGCATGATTTGCCATGCCACCACATCAGTCTCCAATAGAAGCGACATCATATTCTGGAAGTTGAGCTGTTTTCCGAACGAGCCGTGAAATTGAGAAGGAAAATTCTCAGACTGGAATTGGAGCTCGAGGAACGCATGACCTTCAGCAGGGGGTGTGATGCCTGTCTCAACCTCCCTGCAGTATGGCTGTAAATTTTTAATTTTTCGTAGCAGATGCGCGACCTGGAACAATCGAACATATTGTTACACAAAAGCTAAAATGTCTGAGGTTAAGATTCATTACAAATTTTCACAGATTTTCAACTACTTTGACTTACGGATTCACACGGTGACCCTGTTAAACTTAACCAGAGCGAATCCAATTCCAGTTGCACGTGGTATACTGCGGGTTCAAATAGTTAGCATGAAATATCAACGAGATGCTATATTCTCCTAAGCAGTGAAACATTTCGTGAAACGAAATATGCAAATCATGATTTTAACCGCACTGATCATATGTAATTCATGTATCGTTGAATTTAATTAATATAGTACACATGTTCAATTATTTGACTTGATTGAAATAGTAGTATTATGGGAAAGAGAAATTTAGAACAAATTGAAGAATATTTTCAATTGGTAATCATTTCTAATTGCGGCCTCACATTGATTCTTGATAACTAGAAATTATTTGGCTAACCCTAGGAAGCGCGGTGGTTGCGTTTTGTGATGTTTATTAGCAACGAACGCGATTTATATAATAGACGCTTCAATGAAATGGCGTAATCTTGTGTATTGTGATTCAATACTCAAGGTTAACGTTGGAAATAAATTGAAACTCTCGCAACAAGCGGATGCAAGAAGTGAAACGAGTGATATGTCTAACGATATTTTAATCGTCTTCGATGCCACAGTGAACAATGGAATAGACGTTATTACAGAAATTGCAATCTCACCACCATTTAACTAACGCCATACTTCTGCCTCCCTACGGAATAAGACTGAAAATTCGACAGTTGTAGAACTCAAAGCTTCATATGAAGCTCTTGAACTGTTATATCACTGATTAGTGTCTAATTAATTCAGTAAAAATGTTACAATTATGAGATTAAGTCATCTTATTTTGGACAGTGTTGGATTCCATTGTCTGTGCTTTCCTCGATTCGTCAGCCAGTTTTATTTGTCTACGGCAACCACCCGGTAATTACAATTCAAAGAAAGCACCCTATTCTAACCAGTGGCATACAAAATAACTTTGTTTACACTTTTCCACTCGTTTCAAGGCTCACTGAACCTGATCTTACTGTCTCCACCTGACGGTGGCAAACAGCCTGAAACCGGTAGTGGTGTGTAAGGGATGGGGATGTGAGCACCACAATACTTTAATTCGAGCTAATTCACGGTTTTAATGGTCTACAAATCAACATGCTTAACAACAACCATAGGATGGTAAAAATTAAAATTTAAGTGTTGTCCATATGTGAAGTAGATCATTCCATCTAATCATTGTTACAGACCAAACGACGTCAAACTTATAACACCAATTTAATTTTTATTACCATAGTATTGTGAGAATAATCCATAGATTTATATGATATTTTCGACATTTTCTCGACCTTAGGAATGTGCGAATAAGTAAACTTTCAAGTTGTTAGAACAACAAATTAAACGCTTGGATACGTTTTTCAGCAATTAGCGCTCACCAATTAAATTAGGTTCCGCTAGTGGTTTTGATTTATGAAATAAAAACGTATGCATTAATAAGGGATGATATAGGACAATTGTGTCAGGTAGCCCGGCTTGACGAACGAGTGAACTAAATGTGCATCAATCCACTTTTTATATAAAAAACGAAATCTGATTTAGAGATTTAGTGAATATTGTTTAATTAGCAGGTGATATAGCAACAAAAATTCAAATGATTTGCGTCTTCCAAAATATGACAAATATTCCATGTCAACTAAAAATATTAACGTTTGGAATACATTGTCGTCGGTGTAGTTAGCGAACGTAATTCGGTGACGAAAATGCTCCTATATCCATGATAAATCAGGCATCCTCAGAATCGCAACAAGTAGTCAAGTCCAATTAGGAAAATTGGAGATTGCGTTTCCTAATTCTGGAAACGGCAGATTCATTTTCATGCAATCTTCCCAATCACCCAATTTTACTTGCTAGTAAATTAAACTGAATAATGCTTTTATATAAATATGAAAAAATTTCACAAGTTTAATTAAAGTTTGCTCTCATCAAACTTATAATCAATTCATATCTGTGGACATTTTGAAGCGAATTGATGCCGTGCAAATAAAAATTGCACGGCCACAAAAATTTGTGAAGCACCATAATTTAGAGATTTCACGATTGTTCTTCACAATTCTTTTAGACGGCGCACAAACGTCTGTGTTTTCGTCCTTAGATCATCATCGGAATTAGAAATGAAAATAAACATATAATCAAGCACATTGACGGCTTCAGTTCTTTTCGATAAGCGTGGCTTTGGGGCTTTGCATCCCTGTCAATGTTATCAAATTTGCTGGGACATTACTGGTCAAAATTTATTTGAGAATACATTACAATTATCTGACTGTGTTTTCTGCGAATGTTGCGGTAAGATCCAATTATCGTCCTCGATTTCAGTTACAAATGAACACAAATGAAACTCACCACTGTCATGTAAAAATTCAAATTCAAAGTTTCGTTGGCATTCGCTACTTGGCCTATCCAGATTATCGTGGAACAGTTTTGGATACACAACCCAAGGTTCATCGAACCAGACACCTTGAAGATTCTTCCCTTCCTTAGGATTTTGTAAGTTGACCTGCATTGCATAGAACATCTTTTTGTTCACCTGTCTTCCGAAGCTATTTATCTTGACTTCACCATCATTGAACATGTCGAGGAGCGGTTGAATCTGAAAAAATAAAATAAAGACTCGTTGTGACTTTGAAAAAATGCATATTATTTACGAACGATATACGCTTTGTTATCAAACATCGTGAGTAACTATTTGTGAAATCCTTCGGGGTAATTTTTAGATTACTTTCAGATGTACATGTGAAATGTAATTATCTAAACCACATGATGGAATGTTAACTCTTGTTATGAATGTAATCATCCACATTGAATCAACGCGATCTTATTCTTCTCCATCGATCGGTTCTATTTTCCACATTGTGCGAGCAATTACCGAAACGTATCGCAGGATTAAATTCTGATCGTCCACATATTCGTGATCATCTACCTGATCACGATATACAATTTTTGTCTGTCGTGAGAACCACTCTTTGTAAACTACAAGTCAACCGTGCTGCACACAACCATTACGCACGAACGAGAAAACAGCATAAAGTGCACCGCGGTGCAGGTGTAGGTTTGCCAAATTTTAGTAAATCCTAAGACAAGGTCTGTCACGTGTTACTAGTATTTTTCAAAATGTGACATATCGCTGTCCTCGGCTTGGTTTCTAGTATTAATGGAGATATTTGTCGCGGGTTTGTTACGTATGCCAGGCAAGCAAATCCAGACCAACAATGACATCCTCTGAAGCAAAACAGCTGACAATGGAATTGATTTACGAATAAAGAAAGTTTGTAATGAATCTTTGAGAGTAGTTTATTGGTAACGTTTCGCTTCTGAATCAGAAGCTTCATCAGACCAAGGGTGTCAGTACGAACACAGATCTAGCATAAATTTCATTCCCCTGACCGTTCCTGAGCTGGTTGACTAGTGCACAGTCCATGGTGGGTTCTGCGCTCGTTAAGATAGACAGGCGCATTCAATATCAACCGACGCACCACCACCCATACATGCCGTATTATCATTTCATTATTTTGGTCTTGTCAGGTGTGAATGAAATCTACTGACAAATTAGCTCCATTGCGTAATCGGTGCGCACTCTAGGGGTCACACAAATTAGTGTTTATCCGATGCAGAACTGAACGCCATATTTGGGAGATATCAGCCCAATCCACCTTTTTGACTGCATTCTTACCATCCTTCGTTATCTCAACCTACTCAGCAGGACGTCGTTCCATGTATGGTTTTATCACCCGCTTTATCACTTTTACGCTATCAAGATCAACGCTGTGACCACTGTGCAGCACGTGTTCAGTTAGCGCTGAATCTAATCGGTAGACTGCCACACAATTCCAGTAAATATAAATTACTGAGATTCAGCGCTAACTGAACACGTGCTGGACAATGGTCACACCGTTGATCTTGATAACGTAAAAGTGATAAGGCGGGGAATAAAACCATACATGTAACGACTTCATGCTGAGGCGGTTGAGATAACGAAGGCTGGTAAGAATGCAGTCAAAAAGTTGGATTGGGCTGATATCTCCAAAACCTGGCGTTCTGTTCTGCATCGGATAAACACTAACTTGCGTGAACCCTAGAGTGCGCACGGATTACGCAATGGAACTAATCGGTCAGTAGATGTCATTCACACCTGACAAGACCAAAATAATGAAATGATAATACGGCATGTCTATCTTAACGAGCGCAGAACCCACCATGGACTGTGCACCAGTTAACCAGCTTAGGAATGGTCAGGGGAATGAAATTCATGTTTTATCTGTGTTAGTACTGACACCCTTGGTCTGACGAAGCTTCTGATTCAGAAGCGAAACGTTACCAATAAACTACTCTCACCGATTCATTACAAACTTTTTTTTCAGGAATATGTTTCCCCGATAGGTCGCGAACATTTTCCATTACATTGCTAAATCTCACGAACCACGAATTCGCAATATTGCCAGCGAGTTGATACGAACAACCGAAGTAGAAGCCAAATGGACGAATTGCCGCGTCTTTAACCTCAAATGTCAACAGAACAAAGTAATACCAAGGTATCTAGTGGTCATACGTCCAGATAATTCACGCAAATCCAGGAAGTCTGCCGTAACCGCATGGACGAATTGCCGCGTCTTTAACCTCAAATGTCAACAGAACAAAGTAATACCAAGGTATCTAGTGGTCATACGTCCAGATAATTCACGCAAATCCAGGAAGTCTGCCGTAACCGCATCCGCACAGTTTCTAAAACAAATGATCCACAGGGCCAACGAAAACCTGACACACGCGCTTTCAAAATGCCTCCAGGTTGGTGTCCTAATTGCGAGCGGAGCTATCTGATCTGGATATCTGCAAAATCTGTGAAAAATACGCCGAGGTCTTAGGCACACAGACAGAGAATATTAGAGAGAAACAGAAACGTAAGTTCGCCAATCTTTTAACATCGAAGAATGAATTTAATTCTGCTGGTTCTTCTGATAACAGTGCTAAACAATATTCTAAAGTAATTAACTTATCAGATAGGCCGCTCTCGCACACCGAACAAAGATTGTTGGAAAAAGGCTTGAACATCTCACTATGTACAAAGGTTTTAACACCTGAAGATATCATTCCATGCGCAGAATCTTCCTTAACTCAAGTACCGGCAACACAAGCAAACGCACTACGCAACTGTATAGCCAGTATTATTGAGAAAGAACAGCCAGGAAGTTGTAACCATAAGCAAGAGGAACAGCAAGCAGTTCCTAATGTGCTGAATGAAAAGGGAATAGTGATCACTAGAGCCGACAAAGACGAGGCCACAGTGATACTCGCAAAAAAGTGATTATTGCTTCGGTAATTCCAATCGAATTGGCTTAAATGTTATAAACCCAGCGTCGGTACCTCAGCTTTCTCGTCAACCGACTTTACCGAATCAAGACAAACCACGTTTGGCTGGGATCACTTATCCGACGGAAAGTATATGGAAAATGTCGTACTGAATTTGTATTTGCTTCGGGTAAAAAGTGATCAAGACAAACCTGTATATGTGGACGTAATGTGGTAGGAAATACAACGAAAACCAAATGATCGGGATGAAGCAACATCGAGTAATATTATTCTGCTGGACGTTCCAGAAAGTACAAGGGACACAACGGTTTATGTAAGAAAAGATCGCGATAGAAAACAGTGGTCATATATTACAGAGACAATCGGTTTCCAAAATTTCGGTGATCGTCGAAATTTACAGAATATCTTGTATGCTACACTTTCATGGAAATGACTGAATTCCACTCAGGTTAAATGGCAGATACTCTCCTAGTCGAACTCAAACTGTACAGAAACAGAATACCTGAAAACGTTATATTGCGCAATCCCGAAGCTGGTGCGTTGGTAAAAGTGCATCTTTACATCGCAAAATCATCAGAGACTGAAAGTAAATTGTCCACCCCAATCATGACATTATGACGAACGAATGCCAACTTAAATGTGGTGGTGTGGCTTTATACTATTACGAGCGTCATACGCCCATCGGGGTCTAAACTACGACGAATAAATGCCATCGGGGTCTAGGCTAGGCCCTAATTACTGGTCATGGGGTACATCGACTTTACTCATCTTTTCGCAGATCAGATCATCCTCTAACTACACTCGATCATTAAATACGTGAGCTTGCCGACAGGCTTCCCAATTTATTTCGTACGTGTCCATTTTATTTGTATTACCTTCCCCGAAACTATTGTTACCGCTCCTTTCGCCGAAATTTTTATTCGAAATTTGAACACGTATTTGTGATGATCATCCACCAGAGACATTTGAACACGAACTTCGAGCAGTCTTGGATTACACACCCCTCTATAACCACGTTAACGGATTTACTCGTATGAGGGGAGCTGACAGGCCGTCTACCTTGGACTTGATACTTACATCTGATCCTACCGCTGTAGAAACTATCATCTATAAACCGCCGATCGGACGGAGCGACCACGTTGTCCTAGAATTCTACTACGTTTGTAGTGCTAGGCGCAAATTTGACGGAATGAAATGCTTCAGAAAGGTAAACTACCGTACCCTTTGTGCAGAGCTTCAAAGCATTAGTCTCATACAGTTGGATTACTCCGATCCAGACAGTCATTGGCGCTCTCTCCTACAACACCTGAAATTTATATTGGAGAAACATTCAAACCTCGTCCCGAAGAAAAATTCTCGACGTAACAAATTTAAGCTACGTAGCAGGACCAAAAAGTGGATGCAGCAAAGGGCAATAGCATGGGAGTTTCATAAGACTACAAATACAGCTGATTCTTGGATGCAATTTACACGACTGCGAAATAAAGTTATCAGCTTGATTCGAGACGATAAACAAGCTTTTCAATCGCAATTGATTTCACAGATGCATCGGAATCCAAAGCTTTTATATCGACTTGTAAACGACAGAACAAATATCAAACCAGGTGTCTTTGCCCTAAGAACTTCATCCGGCTTCACTGAATCCGTTGAACAAACCGCTGATTTGTTAGCAGACTTTTATGCTGGAGTATTTGCACCGAAATCCACAGAGCACGAACAGGAACCAAGCATTCGTTATGATCGTCCCACTCTGAGTGAAATATTAATTACTCCGATGGTGGTTGCGCAGCACTTAAGAAAGTTAAACGCAAAGAAATCTCCGGGACCAGACGAAATTTCACCGAAGCTCCTCAAAAGCTGTCATGCGCAGCTCTCGGAACCTTTATCTCGTCTGTTTAACGAATTGCTTCAAGTTGGAATGGTACCAATTGATTGGAAGCTGGGACTAATTACACCAATTTACAAAAGTGGATGCCGTTCTGAAGTAAAAAATTACAGGCCTGTGACATTGCTGTCTTCGGTTTCAAAGGTTTTTGAGCGCATAATCACGGCAGAAGTAGTGCACCACCTGGAATCGAACGGACTCTTGACAATTGCTCAACACGGATTTCGCAGAAACCGCTCTTGTCTAACTAATTTGCTGACATGTTTGGACGACTGGACTAGTGTAGTGGACGCTGGAGGCAGTATTCATGCATGCTACCTTGACATTTCTAAAGCTTTTGACAGAGTTGATCACAACTTACTGCTGAACAAGCTAAGAAACACGGTATTGCTGGAGGACTGTATGACTTGTTGCGAGACTATCTCAGCAAAAGACACATACGGGTTCGAGTTGACGGTATACTATCGAAGGAAATCGACGTCACTAGCGGTGTTCCACAGGGATCCGTGCTTGGACCGATACTGTTTCTGATCTATATGAATGACCTGCCAACACCACGCGGCAGTAAGATGGTTCTGTTCGCAGATGGCATGAAAATATGGAAAAAAATCAGCACTGCCGAGGATTGCAGTGTGCTTCAAAGGGACTTGGATGCTGTGCAAATGTGGTTATTGAAAATAACCTACCGCTAAACATGCAGAAGTCTAAAATTATGCACATCGGTCGTGTGCTGAGCTTTTCTCATTCATACAAGCTTGGCAACAATATCCTGGAGTACACCAAAAGAAGAAAAAGACCTGGGTGTCTGGATTTGCGTTAGACTGAAAAATGGTCTACAATGCGAAGCCGTTTACAAACGTGCGTCTCGGATGCTCGGTAAGTTAAGGCGGATATTCGGACGTTTTTCCCAGAGCTGTTTTTCTCTGATGATGAACACGTACATACACCCGCTTATTGATTACGCTTCACAAGCCTGGACCCCATGGCTACAAAAAGACATTTCACTATTGGATCGCATATATCACAGAGTCTCGAAGTTGGTCAATGGACTCGAAAACCTACCATTCGCTGATCGACTAGTTAAACTGAAGCTGACCACACTTGCACAAAGGAGACTGTGAGCCGACCTCCTCCACACATTCAAAATCCTTAACAGTGTTTCCCACCCTTTGGAAATACTTTTTCCCCGACGAACATCCAGCAACAACCGCGGTCACAACTGCAAGTTGGAAATACCCCAATCCAATTAGAACTGCCGCAAGTATTTTTATTCTGTGCGTATATGTTTCACTTGGAATTCCCTGCCAGCCAATTTGGTAAGCTCAAACACTTTTTCTATATTTAAATTAAAACTGGAAGATTTCCTGAGAGCCAATCGAAATTATGCCCCGAACTATTTATGATCTATCGTTACCAGAATTATTTTGATTTTAAAATTTTTCTACACACATATACACATATACACTTGTACCTATAGTTCAACTGCATGGTTATTGCAAAGTAATTGCTTTTTCAACCATAAAATCTTGAATCTTGAATCTTGAATCTTGCTTTACAATTATAAGACACATACGATTTGACTCGTGTTTGGTATTAAACTGAACTTTACGGGTCATTGCACGATCAATAGTAAATTATTTTGCATGAACGAATAATTACCATGATACAGTAATTGTGCATTTTGTGACCATAATTACTTGAATCTTTAATCTTGGAATAATTCTACGGAAACCTTTAATACTATTAAACAATGATAAGGATAGGAATGACTAATATCACGGTTATTCTTTATCCGTTTCGCTTGTTTAATCAACTAGCGGATTTTTCCATATTATACTAAATTGAACTTCGTCATATTCCTTCAGAATTACTTACAATGATTCGATTCCGAAAATTCAATGGTATACTGCATACCCCCAACCATCCCCTAAATGAACTATTCACAAGACTACAACCCAGAACCAGCCGGAGTCACGACTATACAGTACTTATTCCCGATTCGAGACTAAACTGTCGAAGGTATTTTTATTCTGTACGTGTATGCTTTACCTATAACTCCCTACCCTGTAATGTTGTACATTCACCCAACTTGGATATATTCAAACCGAATTTGGACAATTTCATGTCGACCAATCCAAATATTGAACCTATATATTTTATACCATAGGAGCTTTCAACTTTGAAAACAGTTTCTGTTCTATTGATTTTTGCTTGACTCCTGAACTGCTAGGAGAGAAAACAAATCCCGTTTTACTACCCATGTTATTCGCAATTCCCATATTATTCTGTGGTTTTTGTCAAGCTATATGCTTTTAAGACCATTAAAATTGAATTGAATTGAATTAAATCGAATTGTAACTGATCGAATTTTGCATGTCTACATAATAATTTGAAATATCGGAGATCTAAGGAAGCTATTAAAAATATCAAACAAATGATCAAATCTTATAAGCCAGGTTTATATAAATACTCACTGGTGTTAAAAGCTTGCTTGCCGCTGTGTTCGTTAGATATCGTCGCCTATTTTGTATAGTATTGTTGATACACAAGTGTGACACATATAGAAATTCTGTGAAAGTTGGAATAAATATCAGCGCGAGATTTCTATCATAAACAGTAAGGCTATAATAAAAATCTCTCCGTCATAATCAACATGTATTTCATCAAATATTTAATACTCTTGATTAATTCACAAATAGTATGTGTTTTATATAAACATATACGACGTAATTACATGATGTTTGCAAATATTCATCATCATCCGGATGCTAACGGTGTTTACTGTCTCGTGTGATATTTTCAACGACGAAATGATTCACGTAATAAGCAAATTCGATGACTTCATTAGAAGCCCCAGTTTTATTACAACAGCTGCTAAAATCTCGTAGAAAATAAATGTAAATCTTTGAGCAATTTCTAAATTATTTACTGTTTGACAACCAGTATAATATTCCGATTTTTATCCTTATATAAATCAAAAGAAATTTATGAATATTAATCTTTTTTTCTGAATGTAAATGTGAACTCACGATATTCTCCCATATTTTGTTTATCTGGAATCAAACAATGTGTTTATCATAGTATAGCTTTCATTGTATTTTGTGTCAATATACCCATTTTAATCGATATCTATCTATTACTTTAAGGTTTCACTCACGAGATGATAATTCAAGATCGTCACGAGTGATGGACACCACATTGTATTCAGCACTTTCAATCACGACTTTGACACCAAAATCGTCGGAGACTCTCGGGATTGGCAAGCCAGTTCTCACATTTGAAATACGTATTATAGCAACAAAATACAAAACCCGTCCGTCTCGGTCGTACGTGTAACGGTGTAAAGTCAACAGAATAAGATTTTTAATATTTATCTGGAACGAAACGTGTAAATGTTCTCATAATCCATCAAGATGTAAATTTTCAATTTTTCAGTTATAATACATTTAATCAACTACTATTCAAATCGTGTTGAGTAAACACACAAGTGAAGTAATTTAAATTAAGATTGTCAGAAAACTTCTTACCCTTTGTATACGTTTTTCAAGCACATCTTTTGTTGAACCGAAATTCAAAGCTTGCTGAATTTCTTCATCCACGGCAATATTCGCGTACATCAATACTTGTGTAAAGCAAAACGATTTCATGAAATCGCAAAAGATTTGTTAGCAGATAATTTCAATTGAGTTTATCACATTGTAATTATGTATCAAATATACAGCCTTGTTGCAATTTACGAAAACATTCAGCAAAACCATATTAGTAATATCCTCCGATCAAAAGTAGATTCGTTCAATTTTTGTTGTTATCCACCTCCTTCGGTCCATGTCGTTCATGGATTTACATCAAATTGGCGTGATTTTTTGCATATTCCACAGCTTTTAGAATGACTAAACCTTTCGATTCAGGAGGAACACTCTTTCCCGCAGCGATAGGCGGAACTCGGTCGATCGGTGTCAGTTGCACTCCGGCAGCGGGATCCGCATTTAGCAGTTAAGAGCTATATCTGCTCCACCCAAGCTTTCAGAAGTCGCTTCCCTCAAGAGCAAGTGCTTACAAACTCGTTGGGTCAATCCCAATAGCTTCCATGTCTCTTTTGCAAACGAATTTGAACCGCAGGGGCGGTCTGTCTAATGGTCGAGTTCCTGATTACGACACACCCTAGAGTAGATATTAGGGAATGCGACCATTTTCCATTCTGTAGACATGGCCAAACCACAGCATGCGGCGATGTCGTAATTAGCACTTCAGAATTAGTCATTTTTCACAAACGCGATATGTTCAATATACAACGGATGCTTCGTAGATGGAAAGCATTCAGCTTCCTTTCGTGTCTTGCGTGGGTGGTCCAGGTGTCACCACCATACTCTAAAGCATTTAGTACACAGCGCTTTGTAACTTCATCTTTGTATTTACAATCCAATTCCGGTTACCCCAAACACGAGAGTACAATCGCTTTTAGTGACAGCTGCTCTGCCAATCCGCTTATCTATCTCCGCATCAAGAGTGTTATTTACAATGATTAAATCAAAATATGTGAAATTATGTATTGGTTTACGCTGACTGTTTCCAACAGTGACGGCAGGAGGAGATAAAATACCTTGACAAAGGACTTTTGTCATGCTTATGTGGATTGATAGCCCAAAGTCTTTACAAATGGTAAAAAACGATCCATTATTGGCTGCAATTAATGTGCGTGCGTATGTAAATGCTTTTAGTGCTCGTCCTCAAAGTGCGCTCAGGAAGCTGAGCCTTAAAAACGCCTGAAAGCTTGGGAGAAAGAACAAACCCTTGTTTGACGTCGCGGTGAATTTTGAACTGCAACCGCTAAAATCGACTGAGCCCTTCATGCTTGATTGGAAGGAACTAACTATTTTCAGCAGTTTTCGGTTCAGCCAATCAGATCGATCCATTTAAACAGACCCTACTTGTTGGCGTAATCCAATGCATCATGTAAATCAATAAAAACAGCGTATGATGGCATACGCTGTTTCCGACATTTTTCTCGAATTTATCTAAAGGAAAAGATCATATCAAAGTTTAATCATTCCCGGCGGAACCCACATTGAGATTTTGCGTGAACTCTATCAGCCAAAACATATAGCCGAATCTGTAAGACTTTAACAAATGATATCCCCCCGCAACATTCATAAAGGGGACTCCATTTAATTGTTTCGCTCGAATCATTCACCCTTATTCTTAAGTAGCGTGATGATATTTGTTTCTCGCATCTCATGCGTTGAACACTCATCCAGCAAGCCTGAAAACTCAAATGTTGAAGAGGCTGTAATAATGCTGTTATACTGCACTTGATGAGCTCAGGTGGAATTCAGTCGTCACCGGGAGCCTTCCCTTTAGCTAACTGGTCGATTACCCTATTGAGCGCATCAAGTGTAAATGGATGGTAACGGGACATGTTAAACGGTCGGCATCCGATCAATATTTTCAGGTGAATGAAGTCAAACACTAATGTTCATAGGGTACACAAAGGAGAAATGCTCTACCCTTCGTTCCATCTGATAAGTTTTGTCGACAATAGGGTTAACAGATACAGATTTAATGTAAGCCGCCTTGAGTATGTTTTAACCAATGGTTCACTTGATCCAATCATACGTACCGTGAAAATTTCTATTATCCACAGATTTTGGATACTGAGGCTAAGATCATTGCAGTAGTCATTTGTACTTCGTCATCTCAGAAGATTGTGCTTCGAACTACTCGCTCGGACAAGTTTTCTTCGGACCATGAGTCGAAAATGCCACTCAGCATATGAAGCATTTCAGCGATTTCCAGTTTACTGAAAAAAGCCGAGTGAGGTTGACTTATTGAACTCGTCTATGAAGGCTTCTGAAAATTGCGCAGCTAGATTACGTCTGCTCATAAGTGTGACGTATATGCTTGTTTTAGCGGACAATAAGGTGCGGTCAAACCTCGACGGGGGAAAAATCAGGCTGATCTAAATGCTTAGAGCACAGATGTTTCTGAGAGAATTTAGCTGTGGTATTGTTTGAAAGAAAGTGGCACAATAACTGAACTTAGTTCACAGTTCTAGAAAGCGTTGTTCATTTTGATTGGTTTTAGCTACTCCGAATCTTCCCAAACAAGACTCGTAATCTGCACCAATTATGGCATTGAAATCAAGTAATACCACTACACAATTATTTATGGCACGTTTTTGATGACTTTTGCGAGGTTTTGATATATAAGGTCTTTTTCAGCCTGCATCGCATAGAGCTTCGGTGCATAAACTTTGACGAACTTAATTGTACCAGTAATGCACTTAATATTTTCGAGTACAAATCCGTTCTCTCCCGCTGCTGCTTGGTTCTGCTGCTTTTGTTACGATATTTCCTACGAAAAACCCAAATACATACAGTCTAGGCTTATCAGAACACACTCCATTCAAAAAATGTGCAATATCATTTTGTTGGCATACCAGTATATATTAAGCGCTGCAGCCACATTAACTTTAGGCCTTTTTAGCTCATTGTTAATTACATTATTTTTTCTTACGCATCTGATATTCAAGACGAATTCATAAACTCCCCAGAGCATGAACCGTATTTACCAGGTTCTTCGTTTCAGATATGATATTTGCTGTGAAATAATGTGTTAGGCTGGTGCGGAAGAATACATTCTGCTTATCGGTTGATTCCTAATCCCCATGCACTCAATGAGAATGGTAGACCATAGAGAGACTTCACCTTAATGAACATTAATGGCTATTAGCTGTACTTGTTTGTCAGAGGCTGTATGAGAAACGCTCTATTTGAACATTTTGAACTTTGGAGCGACTCCCCAAAACCGCTCCGGCCGTGCAACCAATGCATCGCCATATGGATTTTGCCAAATGCTTGTTATCTATCGGAAATTTTGATAATTTTCACGTCTACAAATGCTAAAGTTACAGAAAGATACAAAGACAACCGGAATGTTAAGTGTAAATTTATTCCAATTTTAATGTGACTGGCAATCATAAAACTTCTACCGTTTCAATTATATTCATTATTAGTTCGTTCAGTTTGAAAGAGCAGGCTAAACGATCAAGTCTATGGAATTTAATTTTCTGCCTACGTAGTCAAAAGCCTCCCTCAAATCTTCGAAAACTACTTTCAAAGCCATAGCCTTTTTAACATTTATTCTCGGATTAGCTTCAGGTAGAATGTCAAGACTGCGGTCGATTTTCCACTGCTAAATCCGCATCGAGATTCGCAGTAAACACGATAAGCATCAGCAAATAATTTACCCACAATATTTTACATATAATATTAATTATTATCATTATTAAAGCTCACCTTCAATTCCTTTTATAATTAAAATTATGAATAAAGTATTAAAGTCGCATGGGTTACAAAATTTCCACATTATGATATATGTTATTCCCGATGATGTCGAATAGCATATTTTAAGCGCACGATTATATAAATCTCATAAACTATATCATGGTTATCTATCAGACATTTGCCAGGTTTGGATCTGAATGTAAATACGATCTGGTGTTCCATCCTTAATGGGTAGTTAATGAAATTCATTACGAAAGATGAAATAACTCAAATTGGGTGCTGAAGTAACGTTTGTAGTGTGGTATTTCCAACATGCAACAGAAACTGGTATGTTGAAAGCGAAAGGATGTTAGAACAAAATATCCATGAACAGACATCAATATTGAGAACCTTATATGGAAGAATAAGACATCCACGAATTTTCGTTTGTGAAAGAGTCCTCAGGCACTGTCGTCTCAGGCGATACAAAATTAGCATATATTGAAAACCGTCAAATTGCTAAATGTGCATTATGTTTTATATTTGGTCACCTAGATTTAAGATTAAGAAGCCAAATACATTTTGCAGCGAAAATTTAAAACGTGTACTATCGATTGCTCAACGAAAATGTTCTTATATTTCATAAACTTATGGTAGAAATATCGTAGAATTATCAGATTCTTTATTTTAGAAAAATCTATCACTCCATGTTTGCGGGAACGTGAATGAAAATGTTGGTCGTAGCAACAATGTATACTCGCGTTACTTGTTTGCCATTCCTCCACTGTTTCAAGCACAAGTGGATCTCGATCGCACTGTCAGTGCCCGACGAGTGCAATCAGAACGAAACCTGTCGGGGGGTATTTACGATGAAATTGCATGCAAATGAGCAGCCGTCATCCCACTTTTAATGCGTGGTGCTATATCAGTAAGCAAGCATCAATCCATTTCGATGGATAGTGCAGTCACCCTCTATAATTCATGTTGGATGCAATATATTTGCAAACTTAACGCGTCAATTTTACATTATCCAAATTCTGCTTCCGCTTTTACAAAATTAATGGAATACATCAATCTATAAACTGGAATTCGTCGTTTGCAGCATAATGCTTACTTCCGTAGTAGCCATCTGAAATCAGGGAATGTATTATAAATTCCCATTTAGAAACGGAGTTTCGTTTTGCCTGGCAATGCTTACCGAAAAATGAATTATCATATAAATATGCTATAAAAAGGGAAAGATAAAAGATTAAATAACTAAGCAAAGAAAGCACGTCTAAATGAAGTGCTTACAGTAGAAAAGTCAATTTTAAATTTTTCAGTATTTGATTGATATAGTAATTCCGTTATTCAAAGGTTGAATGTCTGAATTTGATAAAAGCTGGCTTATAGCGTTGTTGATGGAATGATTTATTGAAAAATCTTTGAAATCGAGGCAATGTCAATTAGGTTACAGTCGTTCACGATATTCAATATTTATGCGGGTAAACGCAAATAGCGTTACAATACAACGTGATATACGTATATGAGTTTAAGACATCGTGCTTTCATGTTTGTGCTTTGTGGTTCTAAGATAAAGCAAAGGTAATTCTAATTTTGCCATGAAGTAGGGATATTCTGACGGGAAATATATGTTGGGATAAATTTGTATTTTAATGATATTTGTGTGTGAAATGAAAGCAGAAATGTTGTTCAGTACACTGTGGCTAAAATTAAAACCTTTGTTTGAAGATCATTTGATTTTGCCAGGAAACAATTGTGTGCGGTAATCCGGAATGTGTTCGTTTTGGGGTCAGATTATGAATGCGATTCGGAATGTTGAAACCAATTTTAAACAGGTGCATGAGTAGGTGAGACGCCGTAGGGATTACACGGTATGTCATGATTAGGACAGCTCTAAAGCGCCTGCGCTAAAGAGTGCACAAATCAAGTCTAGTCAGCCGCTGCTCAAAGGTTAGATTATACAAACCAGTAACCATTTTTTAATTTCACCAAGCAATGTGCATCAAAGTTACCTCGAAGGAAATTGGAAAGATCCTAACGATAATAAGCCTTTCTAAACCAGGAAAAAGGTTTAGACAGAATATTTGATGATAAATCTCCTTTTGAATATGCTGTAAATATGCTGTTATATGATAAATCTCTACAATTTTTTTGAATCTTTAGTATAGTCCTAGTAGATTACACTAATTTCAACTACATGTGAAATACTGGATTTTACAAAATAGCGAAATATGTAGTATTCCGTTGCTTGGAATAATCGCTTTTATTCAATTATTGAAAATGAAAGTCATCTTGTGGATGTAATCTGAGATTGAACTTACTTATATTGATCTTGCCATAGGCAAGTTTGAACATGACATCTAAAAACATTATTCCAGATAAACGAATATGTTAATAACGCTGGTTACTTATACTATTGTTTAAAAATCATATTCAAGAAAACAAAAGATCGGGTAACAGGTTGACTTGTACAAATATTTTCGGTTGCATGCATTTCCATCACACACACCGCACGACCGGTTTCGTGCTGTTTGCACACATTAGTTAGATGCAGTAGGATCAGGATCTGCATGCTCATGAAACAGATTGATATGTAAGTTTTAACATTCGTATTTATGCTTTGCATTTTATTTCTGCGAAAGAAATAGACATTAATAAATAATATTAAACTAAATTAGAAAATTTTCAAGATCATTTTATTCATTCATTATTTATTCACATATATACTTGCCGAAAAATGTTACGACGACTATCGCGAAATTCATGTTTTTGTTGTGAACATCTTTTATATGTTTTCTAACTGGCTTATATATGTGAATGTATGTCGAGTAGCCAATACAAATGCAGCAAACACGTTAAACGTGTGCTATTAACATTATGGCAAATGTTTAACATGCAAAATATAAACATAATCGATTTCGACTTTCGCTATACACGAGTGGACATGGCGCATCGTCTTATATGAACTGTCACCTTTTAAGCCTGTTGTGTTAAGTTGAAATAACTCGGTATGAAAAATTAGGTTAATTGATTTCAAGAATATGGACGCTATTTATATATCATATAGACTCTATGCAGCATACATTTATCCGAAAAATAACAGGAGGCTGTTTCTGAACCTAAATTTACTGCCTCCACCTGATGACAGCAAACAGTCAGAAACCGGTAGTGGTGTGGGGGATGTGAGCAACACATTACTTAGGAGGTTGTTTCATTATTTAGGATTCAAGCATTTACGAATAAAAATCTTATAGCTGTACAAAACCATAGGATCTTCGTATTAGTTAAAACATATATATAATGTGAGTTGTTGGGAAGATCTGCATTAGTTATAATTGTCATTTACTGTCTCGGTATGCTATTCGATTATTCGCTAACAGAAATATCATGTAAGGTGGCATTACTTAAGTCAGGTGTTGCTCACATCCCTAGCACTTAGTTCATGTAAACTGTTTGCAGTGTGGAATAATTAAGCATAAATATATCAAGTTTGTTGATTATACAATGTCTGACATTTACGAGCTAATTAAGAAACAAAATCGCAGCGTAAATAAAAAGCGACGGCAGTCCGGTGAGAAATGTCATAACTCAGAACTTAGAAATCAGAAAGTTTTATGTTAGAAAAAGTTTCAAGCTTAACAATAGCCATAGGATGATGAGGTATATGGAGTAAAAATATAAGATCTATAAAAAAATCAATAGCGACAATCACATATCGCATGGTTTGTCATATACTCAATTCAATTCAATTGAATTTTAATGGTCTAAAAGCATATAGCTAAACAAAAACTACAGAATAATATGGGAATTACGAATAACATGGGTATTAAAACGGGGTTTGTTTGCTTACCGAGCAGTTCGGGAATCAAGTAACAATCCATAGGACAGAGACTGTTTTGAAAGTTCAAAGCTTTTATGGTGTAAAATATATAGGTTCAATGTTTGGATTGGTCGACAAGAAATTGTCCAAATTCCATTTGAATATACCCAAGTTAGGTGAATGTGCAACATTACAGGGTAGGGAGTACCGGTAAAGCTTACACGTACAGAATAAAAATACCTTCGACAGTTTAGTCTCGAGTCGGGAATAAGTACTGTATAGACGTAACTCCGGCAGGTTCTGGGTGGTAGTCGTGTGAACAGTTTATTTTGGAGATGGTTGGGTGTATGCAGTATATTAAAAATAAGAATCAAATCACCTCTAAGACGGCGGTAGCAGGAGTCGAAGAGATAGACACTTGTTTTAAACCGCGTACGAGCTTGGTGGTCCGATGATATATTCTCTGCAAGAGGTTGATGTATTCTGTAGCCAGGGTGACCAAGCCTGAACCGCATACTCCATGGTTGACCTCAAGTACGTATTAATTATTCGATGAACGGTTTGTTTCGTGAAACTCCCGAACACGAGTTTTAGCAGAAGCAGTAATCGTTACGTCTTTTCATAGACAGCTGTGGCGTTATGTGACGGTTTCAAAGTGCTGCTCACCCACACACCCAAGTCCTTCTCTTTGTCAGTGCTTTCAAGAATTTGGGAAACAAGGTTGTAAGAGAACTCGAAATGCCTTCCAACAGTCAATACCTTGCATTTTCTGACAGTTGTGCGTACTTGTGTCCACAGCTTGATGTCATCCGCAAATAACAAGATTTTGCAGCGAACTAGTTTAGGTAAGTCGTTAACATACATCAGGAAAAGAATTGGTACAAGCACTGATCCCTGCAGTATCCGACTCGTTACTGCAATAGATCGTGACAAAGCACCATCAACCCTTACTCGAATGACACAGTCGCGGAGATAATCCTCAAACCAGGCTAGTAATGAACCCTTGATGCCACATAGCTCCATCTTTTGTAGTAACAGACTGTGGTTGACACGATCGAATGCTTTTGACATATCAAGATAACAAGCGTGTATGGTGAATCCTTTGTCTACAGCTTGTGTTCAGTCATCGAGGGCGAGCAGAAGGTTTGAAAGGCGTGCCTTTTTATGAAACCGTGTTGTTCGACTGCGATCAAGCAATTGTCTTCAAGATGTTTTGTGACGGTGTTTGCTACGAGGCGCTCCATCAATTTAGAGATCGCCGATAGTAGTGTTGCTGGTCGATAGTTGGATACTTCGGAACGGTTTCCTCCTTTGTGGATGCGGGTAATGATGCCATTCTTTTAATCATAGGGAAGGAAACTTTGGGTTAAAGAGAGGTTAAACAAGTATGTGAGAGGCATACACAAATTATAGGCACAGTTTTTAAGAAACAGCAGGGTAATTTCGTCAGCTCCGGGAGATTTTCTCGTATTGAGTTTTAACAATGTGCGGAGGACACTCTCCGAGGTAATAGTTAGTTTTTTTTAAACATTTTCTGGTGGAGTTAAGGGACAGGTAACGGTATTTCGTGGGCTTAAGACATCGCAGAAAAAATGGGCTAGAACTTCGGCAGATTGCCATGCTGTGGTTGTTGTTCCATCACGTGTATTTAGAGCGGCAACACTTGGTTTCACCATTGACCGGCTATTTATGATGTGGTAGAGAATTTTGGGGTTTGATTCCGTTTTGATGAGTAAATGATTTTGAAAATTCAGTTCGTCATCAACAACAAGTTTGTTTACCTTATTTCTCAGCAAACGGAATGTCTCCCAACTCTCAACAGTGGTATCATGTAGATGAGCCCGCCATGCAGCATTTTGCAAGGTCAACCACTTTCGTGTTCGGCTTCTCAGCTTAAATGTATATCCATTTGTTCGCACCTTTTGAACAAGATGAGAGTGCATTTCAACGGCAAATTTAAGTTCGTTTATCATCCAATGCCACTGGTCGTGCACGTTGTCGGAATTAGGACCACGGTTTGTGGCGTTCTTAAGAGAAGTTTTAAATTGTGGAAAGTCAATTTTTCTAATCACCTTGTTGATGCCACTTGTTCTGATTGCCTGGCAAATATAACTAAGTGGTCACTGAGTCCTATTGGAGCTTCATAAGTGAGACTTTCAATCATGTGCTCTTCATTTGCCAGTATTAGGTCCAACATAGACGGCTAAATCGGGTATTGTTGAAAATATTGTTGTAGAGTGGAATTTCTTCCAGCAACTGTTGATCTAAAGCATTTAAGGAATTTTCTGGATGAACTGAATTTCCCTTAATGTTCGGCAGATTAAAGTCTCCGATCAGAATAAGTCTGCCGCGGTATCTGGTAGCCGCTACGCGTATATTTGCAAGTAATGCTGAATTGTAGGCTTCGTCGGCTGAGGGCGATCGGTAAATCACACCCACTATGCATTTTCCTCTGCTGTTTTATTCAGCGAACACCATAATATGTCTTGCAGTTGTAAGTCGTCATCAGTGATCTCTTGGCAGAGCACTCTTGGAATGAGGTAGAGCGCAACATCACATCCTCGAGTCAGGCGAACGCGACGAAGTAGAGACATACCTTCAATGGCAAATTCATTGTCTGTTAAAGTTAGATGAAACCATGTCTCAATTACGGCAATTACGTCTGGCGAGTGTGTGGTACTTAGTTCAGTCAATTCGTGTAGTTTGTTTGTCAAGCATTGAGCATTCGTACAAAACAATTTGACAGTCGATGTTGACAGCAAAGACGGTTCATGAGATAAAATTATTGGAACGGCTCGGCTCGAGTCGATGGGTAGGTAATTTTCTTCGCCGACTCCGGTTGAGTCAGCCGAATTCCGTTTTTTTCACCAGGTTTGGATTTTTCACTCTGTTCAGTATTTAGACTTTCAGTGTCATCCTTGTTATCAGTGAATTTGAGGCATCTAGGAATAGTTTTCTTCTCTCGGGGCAATTTGTATCGAAATTGCTTCAAGTTTTTAGGAACGGCATCAGCCATACTATCTGTCAGCAGTGTCAGTTTAAGAGGGCGCGGAGCTTTACCTTCGTATTTCGGTGATGTCGGGATTCTAAAGGTATTGATAACAGTCGTCTTATTCGTTTGGATAGCGTCACTAATAAATTTCCATTGTTGTATCTCGTGGTTGAAGTTACACTTTGTATCTGGACTATCAACAGCTTGAGGTACGTTCAGGATTATAAGACTACGACTGTCGAGGTCGTTTACTTTCCAAATGTTCCTATTTACTGCCGATTTTGCCCGTTCTGACCAGGTTATATCAATAAAGATACGTGGTGTGTTTTCTTCACCGTCTCGTAACAAGTATGCAGATAAAAGTACATCTTCTAGTTCTTTTTCAATTTACAACACTACCTTGAGCAATCTCGGTTTATCTTGGCGTGGCGCTTTGGGAACACGAGTCAAGCGAGTCATTGAAACCGGATTGATTGTTTTTAAACCCATCCTAGTGCACAGTTTCGACCATTTGGTTAAATCATGCTGCTGTCTATTCGAGAATAGTGTCTCAGTTGCCTCTGGCACATTGGTACAGATAATGCTGAGCGAAACCCGTTTTGAAGATGGTTTCTTAAACACAACACTTGAGAAGGATGGCTTTAGTTTTGACTCCGTTGTATCCATCTCTTTGGTGTCTTGTAGCAATATTTCGCAATATTTAGGGGCACTAGTAGTGTTTAAAGATGAATTTGAGTGTTTCGGATCCTTTGTTGTCGGTTTCATCAGTAGCTCTATTGAATTTCTCATTTTGGCAAACTGATTTTCCAGGAGTGCCAGTCTACTCTCCATTTGATTAGGGTCATTCACTACAGTCAAGTTTTTAGTGTTATGGCGGACGTCTTTATTCGAATATCTACAGCTTGTACAAACAACACAAACGGATGGGTGTTTCTCATCGTTGACAAGCCTCAAGCAATCATTACTTGAATTCTCGTCACATGACGCGTGCTGGTGGAACCCGCAAAAAGTACATTTAACCGAAACATTATCAACGCTTACCGGAGCTAAACACGACCATTCCGTGTCGCCGTCGCGTGAATACTTCTCACGGTCACAGCTGGATCGATTTTTTTCTTGGTCTGGACAGTGTATCTAGTGCCACGTTCGCACATGTTTGTGGGGCTTGCCGGCTGATCGATAATCGGTGTTATGTCCGCTGAGTGATTTGACTGTTTTCGTTGGCGAGATTTCGGCATTGAACAGTTAATCCGCGATAATTCGTGAACCACAGAAGATAGAACACGAAATTAGGTATCAAAACTTGTAGCTCAATGTGGTCTTTGCAATGATTGCAAAATCCGTAGGATAGCTGGTGCTGGGGAATACTTTGTGTGCGTGAACAAAATGTTCTCTTCCCGTCAAACTAGTAACTTTACTGTAAGCTGACTTGCACGATTTAAAAGTATGAAATCCGATAGATATCGTTGAATGATACTCGGAATTCTCTAAATGGTATATTTCCGTGCAGATGCAACGAAGATATGATCGAAATTGTCAGAGCGACGAAAAATACGTCCGCACGGTAGCGATGAAAGATATCACTTTCGGGAACTACTCGGAGAAATACTCAACGTAAAATCAATTTCACACCAATATTGTCAACGGCAGGTTGACAAATTTGCGACTAAATAGGGTGAAGAAATATTCCTACAACTCGTCAGTTTCTCTCAACTCCACACAATACTACACAACCCAACCCCAGCCTTATCAATTTTTGTGCTTTGATTTGTACTTTTGGTTGGCTCCGTTAACATGAAACGATCTGACGTTCGGGAAACGTGCGTGAAAGTCGTCAGTGGTAAGGTCAAATCTGTGATGTGTCGCAACTGTTCCCACACGTGTCACGCAAAAAGTGACAAATCATTGACCTCGGGGGCGTTATCGATCCTGAATGATGAAAACATGCCCGGTGTATGCTACGTGTGCAAAAATTGTCGAACTAAACCAAACACAGATTTAGCTGCTCGAACAAGTGTTGAGCAAAGCAACCTGGATGATCGGATGCTGTAGAAGGCATCGGTAGAGACGCTGGTCACCGCTCAGAATTCTTAGTTTGCCCGTTTTAGTTTCGATTTTTTGGAAACCACTGACGGTAATACCAGTCAAACAAAAGCTGCATCTTCACAGATCATTCAACACGAAGTTTCAGCTGTTGCAAATGTTCCGGAGAGTCTTGAAAAGCGTTCTTTTCATCAAGACGCCTGCGACTGTCAAAGGCCTGTCTGCCCAAAACATCCATGCTCTGCCTAAAGTTACGGAGCCAAAGCCACCTGCTTATCTGAAGCTTTAGAGAAAACCTGTGGGTTCAAAAACAAAAGTCACGGTGAAAAATACTCCTAAAGCTGACATAATAAGTATTCGATTTAAGGCAGTTGAAACGCTTCGCATCCAGCGAAAGTGATAGGCACACAGTGTATGTTCGCTTCATGGACTAAGCGTGATTTGCAACAACGTAAATGAAACGAGTTCCACCTTATTAGGGGACAGGCTAAAGCACTATACAGAAAAATGAAGAAGATTGTGCATCAGCATATACTTGGCGCCAGTTGAACCATTATCATTGATACCACTGAATCGTAAACCTACTTCATCAAACCTGGACCAGCCAAAAATGCTTAAAATCACGGTCAATTCTGGATAGGATCTAGAAAACATCTCACTATCCGCTTTTCTCCTGCGTAGGGAGTGTTCAGATACCACTGCAAGGATCTTCGCTGATGTGCCCTGGTGGGAAAAGGCCGGAGACGCTCAACGAAACAGAGGGATGATCGAAGTTTAAACCTTTTGGGAGTCCAGAAGCCGGTGAAGCAACTGATAAAGCAGTGCAGCGCAAACACGATAAGCTACAATGGAAATTCCTCGGTGATATACATGGCTTGCATGATTTAGCTGTGACGGACACGTTCCGCATCCCCAAATCTACAAATTATAAGGGCATCCGTCCGTAGCCCCTAAAATAACGTTCTTGTGTACAATGCAAAGAAATTTGAGTGGAATCGGTTAGAGTACAGATATGTTGAACATAGTCGTTGGGTAAACTTCCGCAGACTCATGCCACGAGAAATTAGACTAAGCGCATCGAAACTTTATATTGGACAGGTAGATGCAACAAAAATTCCAATATAAACACCACCAACGCAATCAGTAGTTGACGTGTCAGAAACAAATGCAGCCTATACTATAGATCACTGTATTACAACAGTACAATCTCAAAACGATCAGGTACCTTTGCAAGCAAAAAACCTTCAAATGCAGACTATGGAGGAGTCGGTCCAACAGATATTCTACACTCCGCTAGCCTCCTTTCCCACACCCCATCCTTGTTGAGAAAAACTAATATAAAATGTCTTTATACCAACGCAAAATTTCTGTGAAACAGAATCGGTGAACTGCGTGCAGTTTTTCTGAAATGTTCACCAAACATCATCGCCGTAACGGAAACGTGGCTACAGACTCTCCAAACAAATAGTGAACTTGAATTACACGACATGCTACTTAGTAGCTTTGTATTATAGCCAAAACCTTCTCTCCTGTGAGATTACGGATCCAGACATCGTGTTACGGGATACACTGTGGTGCTTAGTCCGATTAGCTAACGTCCAAGACTGTGTTTTGGGAGATGTATATCTACCAGGGTCTGCACATGAAACTTAAAATCTGGCTCTACTCGACAGAATTCGCATGGTTACTTCCAGATTCACAGGTGGATTTTTAATTATGGGCGACTTCAATTTACCGAATCTACAGGGTAATACAGTTTACCTAGAACACTCTTTCGAGCGCGCAATCAGTGAGTTGTTGGACGATAATCCTCATTGCATTTAATACCCTTACCGCGGAACCGATGTAACTTAACTCTTGGATCTCGTTCTGGCAAGCGATGAGCACGACATTGATAAAGTTGCTTAAGAAAGCCAGCTGGAATTAAGTGATCACGTCATCATTTAGTTTGACTATCTGTTTGAAGCTGTAAGAACAAATTATGCAAGTAAATCAGTTAGACTGACCAACATTGTGGCTTTGAGTGATGCTTTTAAAAACGCGATTAATTTCCAACCGGAAACCAGCAACGTACATGAGTTTTTGATATGGCTAATATCTAACCTCGAGAATCCAAACAAAGTGAGCTCCAAATTTGTCCCCAGGAACTCAAGAGAATCCTCGAATTTAAACTAAGAAGCCGAACTCGTAAGTATTTGAAGGTACGAAAAAATGCTTGGCGACACCATCGGTAAAACCCATCATCAGAGACCTGGGAAACATTTCGCTTACTGTGGAACAAATTAAACAAATTTTTCATCCAAGACAAGTTGTACTTCCAAGAAGTGATATCACGCATGATGGTTAACGATCAATCTAAGGTGAAACCTGGAGTTGCGTCCGTGAACACGTCAGCTGGACCAACAACAACTGCATCAGAACCTAACAAATCGCACTACCCAGGTACTTGTTGATGATGCATTGTCACAAGTAATGTCAGCAACTAGCTGAGTTCCCCAAGTTTCAGTTTTTGAACCGATTCCCTTCTGGTTTATGTCAATGAAGTACCGAAAATTGTTCGATGTAACATTTAGTTATTTAGTGACGAAATAAAGATATGGTGTTGCATCCGTAGCCCAGAAGACTGCTATTTCAAAAAGAACTTGACACGCTTTACAACTGGTCGTTGAAGAACAAACTGCCGTTTAACTTCAACAAATGCAGGCTCATAAATGTGGGGAATCAGTAGACTTCACATAACATATAAGTTCACATGTCTTTTAAAATTACAGTGAAGAAATATATTTGGGTATCTGGATATACTCCAGCTTAAATTTTCGCCCAAGATATTCCCAATGATCATCAATACATACTTGATAAATTCTATCACAATGTTATTGATTGGACTTCGCACCCCGAAAGATTGCGACGTCTGCTTTTATGTGACCTGACCCAAAGGGGGATATGGCGCGATATTATTCTGATCTATAGAATTGTGCCTACCGGAGGACATCCACCGAAACACTTGCTTGATGTGTGTGATGAGAAATTGACACGTGGACATACCTAAACCATTTACATCCCAAGTTCCTGTATTGATTATCGTCGAAATTTGTTGCTGTACGTGTTATATTTCTTTGGAATTCCCTAACCATGGAATACGGTGTGCAAGCATAGTCTCCGGGGCTCAAGAATTATGTTGAACTTATGCAGCGAATCTATCACCGCTAAACAAAACTAGTTCTCAGCATTCGAAACAAGTGTTATAAAGACATGATAGCTCTACTGAATCTGTTCGACTTTCCCTAACGACGAATCAGAGGAGTCCTTATCCTACTTTACAAAATATTCTATACCCCAAACCATCCCTTACAGGATTTATTCACGCGAAGGATTACTAGAAATTATCGGACCAATGAATATGTGCTGGAGGTACTTCATTCCCGTCTGAACTGCAGAAGGTATTTTTATTCTGTCCGTGTCCGTTTTACTTGAAACAGTTTAAATTCTACCGTTTCTCACTCCATTAGCTGCATGACTTTAAAACGAAATTAGACGATGTTTTATTGAAGTATTCGTTTCCCGAGCACTTGTATACTGCTTAATTTTAATCTTAAACTGCTACCTTATCTTGTTTTATACATTTTACCATACTATGGTTATTATTAAGGTTGGTGCTTTTTATGCCATTAAAAACCTTGAATTACCTTTTTCTGCTTTGTCTCACACGGAAAAAGTTGAAACTGAAATTTCATACCTATGGCCTGTGCTTTTTGTGTAGTTGTTAAAAGATTTTTTCCACAATTCGTGAATCGTGATTATCCATATTACACGATAACCATAAAAGTAATGCCAACATGCTTGTAGAATACATAACTGAAAGTCTTTCTCGGACCCACTTTAAAAATGAAAACGCTAATTGGAATACATCACAATCCTTTCCAGTTTCACTTTAAATTTCTTGCGAAGTGTGATTAATATCAAAGTTGACATTCGAATTTTACATCTGAACAGCGAAACTTTGGTTTAATTGGAGCCGATGTGACGTTTCCGAAAATAAACTAATCTAGTTTTCATCACATTGTCGCCGATTGTCACGTTTCAGTTTCGATCGTACGAGATTGCGCGATAGTTCATTTTGATTTCGTTGACAGCCATACACGATACAGCTTTATAATGAGAATAAGGGACCGCTTCGATCCCTGTTAACATGATGCATATCAAGCTCGTTTTACGAGATTCATTTTGATGACGCTCGAAATTATCTCAGCATTGGTAAAATATACCTTGTGTGCTGAGTTTGTTAATTCAGTTTGAATAAACTTGCTGTTGTATAATTCAAGTAAAACGAACCGTGTTTGAAATCGGATTTTCAGCGATATACTCTGAAAATTTCAGCTTCATTATTCGACCAATTTTGTGCTGCTTATATCTTCCGCACATGCAGCTCAGTACCAGCAATGGGCTGCTTGTCCAGAGCAGATTGAGACGGACGCGTTTGATCACTAATAGTTCGGAAACTCGTACTTTGATAAACAAAGTTTTGATGTGAAATCAAAGTTTGATTCAGGCGAATCGGTAAACGGTGAAATGATGACAAACAATTTGTCCTATATAAAACACAATCAATTTAAAATAATTCAAATATTATGACGTTTAACCAATTGACCAGGATTCAAACTGAGAATTCAATTTGAAATGATTGTTTGGTTGTAGAAACTGTACCAATTCTATCGAATCCATGACGTTACACAAAGGGAACCCGGGAGAGATGAACGCCAACAATGTGATTGCATTGTTGATTTAATAGTTAAAGTTTTAATGTCAGGTTTTTCCCTTGGTAAAAGCGCATTGGATTAAACAAATTATGAACAAATTTACAATCCAATAACTACTGGAGGAATTCGATTCCAAAATGATTACTTGTAATTCATTTCTATGCTTTCTGAGTGAAATCCAAGAATTCAAGGATGTATAGTTAAAAGTTAATAATTTAAAACACCACTAGATTACGGTATGAATGAATATATTAAAAAAAATAGTCGTATAAAATGAATATAGTATATCAAAAGTAAGCCTCACCTATGATGTTCTGGTGGAGGTTTAAGTCCAATTTCGCTTTAAACATTGCTAAGCAAGGAGAGTAAACCACGTGTTGGGTTAGGGAATTCCAAAGAAATATAACACGTACAGATACAAATTGCGACGATAAACAATACAGGAACTTGGGATGTAAAGGGATTATGTATGTCTACGTGTCAATTTCTCACCACACACATCAAGCAAGTGTTTCAGTGGATGTCTTCCGGTAGGCACAATTCTATAGATCAGAATAATATCGCGCCATATCCTCCTTTGGGTCAGGTCACATAAAAGCAGACGTCGCAATTTTTCGGGTTACGGAACATTGCGAAGTCCGATCAATAACTTTGTGATAGAATTTATCAAAGCGAGCAATACTTTTTTCGCAGTCAAGGAGCCCAGACCTCTACCGCATACTCCATCGTAGGAAGAAAGAAGACGTTGATTATTCTTGGTAACGTTACCAGCGAGAATCTTCCAAATATTCTTCGAAAGATACTAAACAATCTGTTGACAAGTCGATATATATTCTGGCAGTTCACCGTGTTCTTCAGGTTTCTACTAATCCGTACTTTTCAACGAGCTCCATCAAGAGTTTTGATTTCCCAATCGATATGTCCAAGGAACGTTGTTGCCAAGATGGAGCATCTTACTTCTACGTATGTTGAATGTCATAACATTCATAGCCGCCCAATTTGACACGTTGTCCAAATCCATTTGCAGTTTCTTACAATCATCTGCAGAACTGATTCGCGTCCAAATTTTTATATCATCCGGGAACAGAACCATTTTGGATGATATGAAGTGTGATAAATCTTTTATGTATAGAAGAAAAAAGCTGGCCAAGCACGAATCCATAGAAGCTACTTGCTAGTAGTATCAAGTTGCTGGTATGCGGTGACCCAATTTTCAAGAAAAAATGGTAAAATTGGCTGAAAACTCAGAATACATTCGCGGTCAACCAACGCTAATTGATTAGATACAGTAGGCGAAATGTGAGAGCTCCGAATATATAAGTTTCATTTTCTCGTTGTCCAAACTTACTCAGTCATGGTACTCGTATCCAAATCAATTGCTAGCTATCTTTTTTGGCTGATGATGGAACATAAATAGAAAAATGGAAGCAACGTTTGAAATTATTCGAAAGTTCGGTTCATGACCAACGTTTATTAAGTAAGAAATGGCACCAGTACATTCTGCACTTCATATTAAGGAACAAAATTACCTCAAATTTCTCAATAGCAACTTACTTTTGACCATGATACTTTAAGAGTGTAATTTAATGAAATAGGTACGAAACAGTCGTATATTCACAATACAAAGTGATTTTAATTCAATTAAATAGAGCTGTTGAGATACATGATTCAAGAATTTATGGGCAGATAAAGTACAATGCTTCACAATTACCATAGCACAGTAAGTATTCGTTCATGAAAAACGAATAACAAATAATCATGTCATGCCACGTATAGCCCTATTGAATACTTATCATGAGTCAATAGCAGGTTTCGTGCTTCTGACATAGAAGCTCCGTCAGAACATGGGTAATAATCAGTACAAGGAACATGACTAAGTAGCATTCTATCTGCCAATTATGTTTTGACCTAACCTCTAGGTAGTCTATAGTAGCTTTAGGGGAATGTTAAGTCGCGTAGGTATGAACAGAATCAGTGGGCGTTTTGCCTTAGGCGGTATTCACATTAGTCTGATACAAGTGAACACGGTCTAGGTCGATTGACGCGTAGGCCGAGCACCAGATTTAGTAATCGAGGGACCAGAATAATACAAGTAGAATCAAACCAATGGTGATTTGCATCTCATCGGAAAGCAATTAGAAAACAATGGCCAAATCAATATTTTAGACAAATCCTAGCATTTCATGAGGTCTTATAAAATCTGTAACTTCATGTTCACGAGAAATGAATATTGTATCATAAAATATTGCTGTTGCTAACCCCCTCAAAATATCTATGTTCCCAATAGAAAACAACATTAAAATGATGGCAGTACATTTAGCCAAGCGATGGGATTCATATTGTGTCCAGAAAACAGTAATAACTAATGGAACCTCGACAACAGCGTCTATCAGGCGCTGATTCGAACTACCCTGATGATATCTATTGTTTTATACTCATCCTTTTCGCCTAATGATTTCGTGACAGAAGCGAATTGCTCCATTATGACGAGTGTTTTTTTGAACGCGAAACGAGTTATCGGGCAATGTATTTCGATCGACATTATAAGTAAGTTAATACAAAGCACGATACTCTCGTTCTGAACCTTAATTTCAAATGATTTTTTAATGCGAAGTTATTTTTGGTTGCTTAATTTTTTCATTAAGTAGAAATTTTGCAGCACCCGAATATGCGTTCTGCGTTTACAAAATAAATATATTCAGATGGTCTTTATACTTTGTTTAATGCCTGTCCTGATAAAAGAAGACTGCACACGAATTCCCCTGAAGCGTACTGAATAAATTGTAGAAAAGTTGTTCTGTTCACCGTTTGAAGTCCTCATAACTTATGACTTACAAATTTTCACGGTTTCGGCATACAAACCACTTGATGGTGAGTTATACGGGATATTAGGAATAGTCACAGCTATGCTTTGACATGGATTCGAGCTTGGAAGCGAACATGCAACCGATTTGAAAGTTATGATTTATTCCAATATGGCATTCCGCATGAACCAGGTTCCAACCGGTAGTATAGTTAACGCTTTCGAATATTTGCGTGTTCCAACAAGATCGTCTGGAATTAGTACAGGACTTACAAGGGCTTGACCCCCTGTCGTCTATCAAGAAGAAGAAGAAGACTGAGAGGGTGATTTTCTTTATGAAAAATTTTAATGGTCCACATGAGGTCACTCCGTATGCCTAACCGTGTAAAATCTTGTAACTTAGTTTCGGACATACACTCTTGAAATGGCGAATTCTTGTGATATGTGGCCAAATTTTTCCCACATGTCAAGCAGCCCCACGCTGTTGCCCAGACTTGTTGCACAAGCTTGGATTAATATTTTTGTAATAAGACAAACGTATGTAACGTACATCCCGAGTCAGTTTCAGGGCATAAAATTCGTGAATATCCCCTAAAGCAGACCCAAGATAATATTTGAATTGATCATAAACGGTGTAGGTATGAAGTCCCGGTATCTTGACGCTATTCCACATATTATTAGCATTAAAATCATTATCAACTAAGATTGGATACATGCGGGTATATCACTCATATACACCAAGAAGCAAAGAAGTATGATAAGGTAATTCAAGATTTAATGGACTAAAAATCAATTACTCCACAATAACCATAGATTGAAAGTATTGGAAATGCATAAAATTACAAAGATGTTTATTTAGTATGAAAATTCAGTGAGAGGATGGATTTGGTCAGCATATACTTGTCAAGTTCACCATGGATTATGTTCAGGCTTGATGAGCAAATGATGTATGGGGGCAGAGAGTTCCATAGAAAACAAATACGGACAACAAAGATGAACCTTCGGTAATTTGATCTAGAGTGTGGAATGATTAACATGTAGCCATGGGATCTGCTACCACGTGCTTCTTGTCTATAAAGCAGGTGTTCAAGTGGGTGATTCACTGTATGCAGAGCAGCAGGAACTTGTCACAACTGACAGGGATGTACGAAAAGTCAAATAGATTCAGAATTGTAATCCTCTTCACGTATGGCCCGTTATAAAGTCCGGTCACCAGTTTTGTAGGGCGTACTACATGGTTGACCGGATATAAGTGTTAATTACCCGTGGCAGTACATGCTTTTTAAAACTACCGAAGATCATTCTTAGCCGGACGAATGCTTGACATGACGTTTTGTATATCACAGAAAACAACCGTCGAGAATTCAAGTTACTGCTAATCGACACGCCAAGACTCTTCTCTTTTCTGTAACTCATGAAAGACTGAAATTCCAGAAATCATGTGACTTCGAAGGATATGCCGCACAGAGCCTCACGGAAATACGCTCTTGAAATTTATTATTCTGGAAAATGTGCTATCCTCGCGAACTTGGAGGTACCTATTAGTAACATTGTACCATATCCCATCCCACAAATTTGTCTGGCTATCCGTTTTATGAATAATTCCAATCATACTACAATAAAGCAAGAGGATGGAAATAGAAATAATGTTTGACTTAGCCGTAGGTCAACATCAAAACCGCAGGATGATATCATGCTACGATGGGATTCGAATGTTTAAACAGTCCCAGTAACAACTAGCGCTTGTATGCCACTGTTAGATAAGGCTGGTACGACCAACCTGTTCAATCACATGTGTCCAAACACATGTTTAATGGGGTTAAACCCATAAACATGAACCAAAATATTCATTCCGTTTAACCCCATTAAACATGTGTTTGGACACATGTGATTTAACAGGTTGGTCGTAGCATCCTTATCTGACAGTGTCATACAAGCGCTACTTGTTTATCATTCCTCCACTGTTTCAAGCGCACGCGGATCCTGGTCTTACTGTCCCTACCTGATGAGTGCATACAGCACGATGCCGGTCGTGGGGTGTATGGGATGGAAATGCGTGCAAATGAATATTTTAGTCCCAGTAACAATTTCTCCTACTGCGCTTGGATTGGCAATACTTGACCGATCAGCGGCATTTACCCGCTGCCTGCGTGAACCACGTTCAGCAGTTGTGCGCTTCTCTTTTAAGTGGTCAAGAGCTCGTTCTTCTCAACGCGTTTGATCAATATCAAGAGATTTCATATCTCATTTGCATACGTATTTGTGTTGCAAATGTGGACTCCCCTAAAGCCGACTTTCTGCTTTAAAATCTATATAGATTAGATCTTGCAGAACAATGGATTCAATGGTACATAACTCGGTATACTATATTTTGGAAATGGTTTTTCAATTTTCAATTTATCTTTCAAAAGTATAAAACGAGGCTTTAATTAATGGTGTTCATATTCAAAGAGACGAAATGTTGATGAAAAATCTATGCTTTACAAGATTCGTAATCATGTAAATCCGGTTAGATGATGAATCTCATCATGAAATGTTACTGGGGATTGTTATCAGACGCAAAAAGATACTCGAACGTGTGGACACCGTATGACTTGTTAAGAGTAAGCGGTCTCAGATTGCACCACTTATTATCAAAATGAATCGTATGTGAGATAGCCAAACTATTAATACGTCGTTTTCCATTTTCTTTGTTCTTAAATTAACGACATCATTTCTTGTTCTGTAAATTTGTTGCTGGCCTCCTTCGTCCAATGTTGATGTGCTTAATTATGATCTTGTAAGCAAGGTGACTAACACCAATGCATTAATGGAGCTGACAATTTTATACAAGGTAATGAGCCAGAAATATAAAAATAATTCTTTATTCTGCTTAAATTTGAAACAATTCCGATAGTTTGCGTGACACTCACACAATCAGCCGAAGTGGGCAGACCGTAATAAATTGGCTGAAAATTTATTATTGCGTGATCTGTCATTTTAAAATGTCTGATACAGCTGCTTTTGAGATCTTAGTTTCCTGTGTTGGTGGTTAGGACAAACACTCTTCGAGATCATTTCACAAGGTGAAAATGTTGATTTCGTGAATCTACAATAGCTGCTGAACGCAGATCACGCCACCGGCGTGCAACTGACGCAATACAACCGAGTTCTGACTTTCGTTGCCAGCGTTGCGGGAGAGATTGTTCCTCCTGAATCGGACTGTTTAGTCATTCCAAAAGCTGCAAAACTTGAACATTCACGCGATTGTTATGTACATCCATGGTCGACAGCGACCGAAGGAGGCCAACAACAACGCAACAGCGAGCGACCAGTGAATGGCGATGCATTCACTTGACTAGCATAGATTCAGTTGCCAGCATTGCCAATCTACCGTATCATCTACTTTAGCGGGAACATTATCTAGTTGAGGCTTATTGTGTGGGCTCAAATCCGACGACTATGTCTCCAAGGGTTCAGGCCTTGAATGCATGAAGCCAGAACATTGAATGAGAATTTGTTGTTGTAAAGAATCACGTGTTATAAACATGTGGTTTCATAATTGAGAGAAATTTTGATTCAGAATTGTGGCTAATCCAATTGCAAGCTAGATACCAAATAACCTCAAAGGATTATTCAATAATTAATTTTAATGAGGACGAACTGAATGAAAGGCTGTTTCGAGATGGAAACATTGCTCGTAAGATGAACATCGAACATGTATATTTATCAGAAATATCATTATGACCCATGTGTATGCTCTGCATTCTAATCCGAACATGGAACTAACATCCATTTGCGAATATTGATGCCGGGCTATCAAAAAGTTTGTGTAATTTGTGCTTAGTGGATCATTTCATGCGTGGGCATGTCACAAAAACTGAATACGACTTTTTCATGGATTGTTTGAAAATTATGATGTTTGTTGGCGAACAATATTAAATAAACATTGGGCAGATATAGCATTAATTTAAGGCATTTTACTGACCACCCTTGATAAAGTTATCCAGTTTTTGTAGTGGATTCAAGTTTTATTGTAGTTGAGATTGTATTGATCAAACACCGCTGTCGTCGAACACATTTTCTCAAAATCATCAAAAATACTTGTTATGCTAATTAATACAGAAACGTTTTCCGCTGAAAAATGCAACCTCTTTCAACTTCTCAAATATCAGTGATATTTAATGAAATACCACGGTGCTTGTTCCAAGTGTGAACTAGTCCGACATGTCATGAGAATGATCAAATAGCAAATAGTTATTTGCGGAACAATTCCGATTGTCTAGAACACCAAAACAGAAATAAAATATTGAGGGTATCGTGTGTGAGCATCATGACTATTGGTGTCTTCGTTTCCATAGCAAGACTCCAATGAAAGTGCAACTGCCTTGCAATTGTTGCAACATTCTGTATTGACCGGTAAACAGACAAATATACGCGTTTGATATTTTCAGTTTAATCGAAATAGTAGAATGAAGCCCAGGGGAACAATCCCGAAGAGTAGAGTTATCGCAGAGGATCTATTCGAAAGTAAAGATTAAATATGACTTTAGGGGACTATAGGATGTTGCATAAGAATTAATACATGTGTGTATGCGACCTTGCTTTCGAACTTCCGCCTTCAGCTGAAAATTAACATATTCAACGTTTTCGCAATTGTCAAATCGTTTCGCGAGATTAAAGATAAATTTTGAATCGAAATTTTAAAATTAAAAGGAGGAAATAAAAATATTCCCTGAATTCGGTGAAACATTCATTGCATTGGTCTATCATATATCTTCCATTTTCAGTAGAATAGCGTGGACGAGACGATCACTCACAAGGTAACAGCGCACCTCGAAAATATAGCTCCTCGATGTGAGACCAATCGAGTAGTAATTCTCATTTGAGTAAATCTGATAACAGTTGAATCGAATAGTTTTTTGTACATTATATCGCAAGATACGCCAGATCAATTGCCGAGGACAGAACAGGAAATATTTTTAGTATACATTGTCGACCAACTTTAATTATCATCTCCATTAAACACCCTAAAGGAAGCCGGCAGATATCAGCGCTAATGCTGATCAAACAAGAATTAACCAGAGTTATAAGGAAACGATTGTTTCACATTAGTCCATTTCAGACAAAAAACATGTTACATTGTAGACGCGCTCCGATCTGCGTCATATTACACGATTTTTTGTGAGAAGTGAAAAATCCATTAGGAATTTTCCAACGCTGAAAATTTCAATCAAATGCCATTGGAACAAAGGATTTTCGAAAAGATTTTTTCGTTTTCTCCCTTTTAAATAGATGGCATCACAAAAATATTTACAAATGTGCGTTGAATCTAATTATTTTAAATGAATCTCATTACACCTTCTAAAATGCGTATATGTAAAAATACGAGCTTTTGAGTAGTGACTGGGAAATGGTTACGTTGACGTGCTTTAACTAATTTCGCGATATTACTCCACGACAGCGTGCAAGTAATCTGGCACGTTTTGCCTCATTCAAACAAGATAGAAGTATCTCATTTCCAGAGCGATCAAACCGTGGTAGAGTGTGAATTCGTGTCAAGATTCACCGAACCTGATCTTACTGTCTCCACCTGATGACGGCAAACAGCCAGAAACCGGTAGTGGTGTGTAAGGGATGGGGATGTGATCACCACAATACATTGGTGTTGACCCTGTTTTAAATCTCCGTTATTGGAATTTTCGCAAATTCGATTATTACGCTCAAGTTACTGAGTTATCAAGTTGTACCACAAAGATTCCTAGCGATGAATAGTTAAAATTGCATGTTGTATTGGGCATCTCAACTGATGCATTCCTGCGAAAACTCGGCAGTGCTCTCCATCGTTTCCTTACTAATTGAACTATTTTTGTACTTAATAACCGTTGCGGTTTTTTTTAATTATAGAGAATTGTATAAAACCTTCAGCTGCGGTGATATCCCTGCTTTTAAAGAACCATGTACATTATGATCGCACCGAATAACCACGGAATCGAAAATCGATAAAGAGAAAAGACATATTTTGATAGAAATCTATTTCGAAAATACGGTTGGTTTTAAGTTAAGAATATCTAACAGCTTTCTTAAAAGCAGGAGAAGTGTGTCTTATGATCTCCTAGGTGAACCGAAAATAATGACATCAAATAACACACTTTTAAATAATATTTCCATGAGGAAAATTGGCTTCAAGACTCCGCGGCTGTTTCTGTAATTAATTCATTAGCTTGTGCTTCGGTCGGTTCTTCTTCCGCAACATCTTCCTTTGTGGATGGCGCTTCGTTTTCTTCCTCTTCTTCTTTCATTTCCACGCCAGAGTCTGGTGTGGACTCTTTGGAGGTTGGTTTCTTTGATTGCTTCTTAGCAAGCTTTTCGGATTTTGCGGCCTTTTTCATATTGATGCGTTTCAATTGGGCCCGTTCGTTTGCGAGCGCAAGACGGCGAATATTGCTGATGCAACCGGCTGCGGCATTCTGTAGATCTGAATCCTGAACAGAAATAAAGATAGAGTAACTCTCATTAAATGACAAATTTGGTGTAAACTGGAAATTCGCTACTGGTTTTCAAGGCATATAAGCCCATAGATTAGATAATCTTAAGGTTATCGGCTGCCATAGGTTCGGAAATAGTTTTATCGTCGTTATGTAGCAGAATAGAACAGCTGATTTTACTGTTTGCTACATGAATAAATGAAAGGATGGGGAAGAAGATTCGAAACAAGTGCTCACTGAAATCTATTTTATTGTCAGCACAGGATGAGAATGAAGAACATGATCTCGATAGTGGAGTTGAAAGTAAAGTGTTTGAGCAACTATGAAATTATCTCGGGATGGACAGTAAACGCAACACAAACACCGGTAAATTATTCACTTACTTAATTTAGACATTGACTAACGGTTTGTCAAGTTTATGAAGCATTGTTGATGTTGCCTCATACAAGACGGTTGGAATACTGGGTATCAAAATACTTTCTTAGAAGAATGCATAACGATTATAAAAGTAATGTTGGTACAGTCTCCGACGGTGCGGCACTTTGCTTGGATCAGGCTTGTGCTTTCATCATCATCATCAATGTTGGTACGGGCTGCTCAAGATTTTAAAACCTATGATCTACTCTGATGGATGTGTCCAATTTGTTAGCACTTGCCACTTGTCGTTTCTTCGAAGCCTAATCCGAATTTTTCGCTTCGCGACTGATCAGTTGCCAAATGGTATTAGTGGAGACTGTCTGGATTCCCCGTTTTAATGTAAATGTTCCACCGGAATTTCGATCCCGTTTATCGTCGGTTTCCTCGATCTATATTTTGACGTGAGAAATTTCAGTAACATTTTCAAGCATGATTAGCATTTTCGATCAGCATTTTTTCTTCAGGATGATAAATGCTGAATCTTTGAAATTGAAACTCGGGCGAATATCGAAACATGTTTTATTAAATCGAGAGTGTTTAACAATAATATCTCGAAGGATGACATTGCATTCAATTTTCGCAACAAAGAATGATGAAGCTTTCATATTAATTGTACTAGAATTTGATAAATGGAAATATTTATTTGAGGGTATTCGAAATTTCAGTCATATATTTCTGTTTATTATGTTGTTTATTTTTTAGTGAAAAGAAAAACATTAATGATAATTTTTTCAAAGAGCATAAGTGCGGGAGAGGTGATCGACGAAATAACAAATTAGGTCTCCGCTGTTCAATAACAGCATTTTTTTAAATGCAACATTCGGATGTTTGTTTTCTACAATAATTTGTTTATATCTTCTGCTTCGTATTTTTTTTATTTTTCTCCGTATTATTTATTTTTCTCAACATTACCAAAGACATCATCAGAACAGTAACATAAATCTTGTCAACAATTATCCGAATAGATGAGCAATATACTGCATATCCCCAACAATCCCCTGAATAAACTATTCACATGACTAACACCCCGTACCAGCCGGGGTCATGCCTACACAGTACTTATTCCCTACTCGTGACTGAACTGTCGAAGGTATTTTTATTCTGTACGTGTATGATTTTCCTGGAACTCCCTACCCTCTAATGTTGCACATTCGACAAATTCAGGTCGACCCATGTTGAATCCTTTCAACTTCCAATA
>JACCGJ010001153.1:68703-126699 GCA_013407085.1 Atriophallophorus winterbourni
CCATCTTTCCCCAGTAACTCTGCATCTCAAATTGGTTTTTGTCGATTTCATTTTTCCGTAAATAGTGATCTCTTGAAAAGATTTATTTCAGTTCACTTACGGGTTTGTAAAACATCAATTTTGCAATCGTGACTATGGCTAGATACTTCGATCTCTACGACAAGCTGAATAACTTAAGATTATTCCCGATTCGTTTGATCGGAAATGGCAGTCAAGTAAAGCAGTCAACTATTTTATTACAGACAAGAGACACGTCTATCCGTCACGGATACACTACGTGGAAGAGATCGAGTAAACAATTTCTGGCATACTCTTCTGAATCACCGTAATCACAAATACATGTTGCATCGCACGCTCTGGCTTTGCTAAACTTTAATGCTAAAAACCAACTTGTAATCGTTCTGTCCTGAGATTCCTTTCACATTTATCTAACCGTGATCGTTTCGCCGATTACTATTTCGGAAAAGATTCTCGATGAATTGCCGATAATAGATCAGAAAGTTGTTAATAAAATCATTCATGAAAACAGTTAGAGATATAGTAGTAAAGATGATTGCTAATTGATGGACACTATTTATGATGAGAATGAGGTTGATTAGTTAGGCACAATCGAAGCGATAACATGTGTGCGTGATAGATGAAGTACCCGTCAATTTACGGTCGGACTCTTGTAACACCGTGTATTAAATCGGTGACATCCACTCACATTGACCATTGTTACCGGTAAGCTTATTGATTTTCGTTCTTCTTAAGAGTTCGGTTAAAATTTTAACGGCCGCTAATTCGATTTTACAGTTTAGCCAATTTTATCAATTCGAGTTCGGCTCTAAATTACTGCTCATCCAACAGCTGATTGGCACGAATAAGATTTGTCAGTGTGATGATATCTGAGCAAATAGAGCCTCGCAATTATATTCTTGTGGTGTCCAATAAAACGTAATCGGTAAATTATTAAAAATCAACCGATTAATATAATCAATAAAAAGAGAATAAGTTTTCGCTCAAACTCACTGGTGAACCACTTAGTTCAAGTAGGAGCTTTACCGCACCGGCCTCGTGCATTGCAACGCAGTTGCTCGGATCCCGACTCAATTGGAAGAGTGCTCGCGCCGTGGATCGATGCACGTTCAAATCGGACGAATGAAGATAGTTGACCAACGGACTCACGGCACCCGCTTGTCCGAAATCGATTCTGTTCGTGCCCCACATGCAGCATCTCGCAATGGCTTCTGTCAGAGGACAGCGCAATCGGTCGTCTTTCTGAAATGAAATATTAGTTTTCATCAAAATATAACGTTTACCAGTGTTTTTTGCTTCGTTGCACTGAGGTTCATATGAATTTTGCTAAATTAAGTTAACCAAATGGAAGATAAATTATTGTCTGAACCTGCTGAAATTTTCGTGACCGTGTGTCACGCAAGTGGGGCTTCTTAACGAAAGTTTCAGTGAATGCTGTCTAAATATTTTAGAAACGCACGTTCACATCAGATGAGAAAATTTATTGTGTACGCGAAAAATACCACAAATTTAGATTTGGTCGTTAGTCGCGTTGGAATTCGTTATGCATGGCGTGAAATCGATTGAGAGCATGTGAATGTGCCAGCTCATTGTATCGTGATAAATCCGGAGGTAAAAAAGAGAATAGTAAAATAAAAATGCCCGAAAATTTCAATCAAATAATGTTTTAATGAGATTAATAGAAACCAGGATGAAGAGAAATGCTTAGCACAAAATGCAACACAACAGTATAAATTGACCTTAGAAATAAAATATTATTAGATCACACAACAAGTTGTGTATGTATAACTAATTAGGAAAATTTCTCATTCGTTTTTATTGGGCCTGTACCTTAAAACATCTTTTTACACGTAGTGCAACATAAGTGGGAAATTATCTTCCGCAAATTTTCACTGAGGCATTATTTTAAATCATTTTAGTTTTGCTACGCTGATGACTACACTACTGTAGACAATACGAATACAAAAATATCCAGAATTGTAAGGAGCAAACGGTACACAATTGAGTATATCTCATAAGCCAGAATCGCTACATATAAAATTGCCCTTTCTCACATGTGCAACCACTGCAACGATCTCGTTAATCTCCAATCACGACGTGAGAGGCACTATAGCTCAGTGGACGTTAATATTCACAGATTGGTAACAAATTGCTTATGTCAAATCTTTCACTGAAACACGAATGTCTGCTACACTCCCAGTATAACCTCTCAATATGAATTAGGACAAAAACATTTGCATAAATCTCGTCGTACATCCTGGATTGATTTGCATTCTACAGATCTATTCAAACCTGTTTCGAAAGATGTCAAATCCTAATCTTAGCATCCGAAAGGAGAAAAAGAAGAGTTCGAACGAAGTAGGCGCCATATCACTTGAATGTCTAAATGAGAAGGACCTTTCCGCTCCACAAAATGTACTCGCGCTTTTGTGCGTAGGAAATCGTGGGTGTTGGACATAAATGTTCTTGCATGAACGGTGTCATTCGAAAGTTAACTTTGCTAAATAAGTTTCAAAATCCGCCCACGTAATACGATGAGAACCGATGACAATTGTTAATACATCCTGAATGAATCATGCATTGTTTAAAGCTGTGCTAATGTATAAGATAAGTAGCCATTTATCTCAGATGACAGCAAATTTGCGCGTAAATATTAATTCTATTTGATTGATCTAGTTTCGATGCCATGGTATTATTGTCAACAATTGCAGCTGCAGACCACTATACGAAATTTAGACGGATGGTTATAAGAGTCACAGAACTTTTGTCAGGATTTCTGTCAAACTACACGATATTTGAAAGCGATGCAAATACCGGGCTTGAGAATCAGCTGCCCATTCCAATGTATTAATTAACGTGCACGACTGGTTAACTATTATTGAACTAACATTACAAAGCAACGGATGACCTTCACTTTAAATGAATAGCAAACTATCAGTTAATAATCATTTTAATAAATATACGAATATTGACAGATGGCATCCAACATTAATTTTTTAAACATCACCTTTTCGAGTAGCAATACCACCGCGGACAATACTAAGGTTTCGATAAAACAAAAATTGTAAATTTCGACTAAAATACCAGAGTGGTTCTTATTTTTGACATGACCCGAATAGAATTCGTCATTCCGGATTCAATTCAACACCCAGTGATATTTGCATGCATCGAACTTTAGTCACACTCACTCACCGTGCAAGTAAGTCGACTTAGCAAGGGGACTACGCCGTGGTCGGTCAACACAGCCAAGTTCTCTTCATCCACCGCGATTTTGGAGACGGCTTGGCAAACAGAAGCGAGAACTTCCAGATTGTTCGATTTTAACAGGCTCACGATCAGTTCTAAACCGCCAACGAACGATCGTACCATTTCACCAGCATCCTGAACGAGAGAAAAATACCAGATAAAATAAAACTTCATGACGAATCGTAAACGATACACCAGGGTAACTTAATTAGCCACAGCATTAAAGCCTAAACATCAATAGCACTAGTCTGAGGTTGTTAAAGTGTTTTCAGAGAGCAATATTGTATCGGATACAAATCACAATTGCATTCACAACTATGCGCAATCATCAGTTTCCACAGAGTTTAGCATGCGAAAGTACACCCAAAATCAACTCAAATGCCATTTTTGGCCTCATGTAGTTCCTACCAGAAAGTGATATATAGAGAGAGAATGAACCATCCGAACGAAGAAATACACTTTTACTTCCATGCTTGTTTAGATTCGAAACTGGAACCCTCACTAGATATTTCTTAGAACAATTAAGTGGTAATTTCTAAACAGAATCAGACCTTTGAGATGAAATCAAAACCCCCCAATAGGTTTCGATTTGGACTTCTGATTCAAAGCAATGAAATCTGTTAGGTTTGCTTATAACGAATGAATTAAGGATTCATGTTAATCGGTCTCGATGACAGTATAAATCGTGCAGTTGATATCGGCAACTATGTGTGTAGATGCAGATGAAAGTGTAAATATTTATGTTTACAGTCAATAAAAAATTTTAAAACTAAAGTGCGATTTCAGTGAAATATAAAATGAAAACCCAAACAATTCGAACGAAGAGCTGTTTTCTTTTATTAATTATCCGACAATCGTTAATTATTCTAAAATATAATGGCGTAAAGTTGAGCTAACTTACCTTGGCATTTTCTATGCAAGGACACAGCGCCCAAGCCGCACTCGACTGTACATCCTGGTCTGGATTCTTCAACAATGACCAAATCAGACGAACTCCATCCAAGCTCTCGATTATGCTGTTCCACAAAAATCAATAGTAAATGACTCGACGGATTTTGGTTGCAATCCCACGTGGTTATGAAAATAATAAATTTAACAATACAATAAAAAACTGCTAAGGTTTTCTGTTGGTCGAATTAACGGCTTTTGCATTTGACAAACGGTTTCGCATCGTTTGTGGAGTCGATAAATGATTTGGAAACATACGCTATGGCAGCTTACATACCACACATGTGAAACGGACATAAGTCCGACAATATGGATTTGCATACATTTCTATTACACACACACTCACACACCACGACAGGTTTCATGTTGTTTATACGAATCATGTAGGGGCAGTACGATCAGGATCCGTTTAATCTCTGCCGGTGAAGACGCATGATTAGTTTCAGTGGGCCATTAAAGTCAAAAGCATTATGATTAATCACGATTTAGCAATACTCGATAAGTGATGCACATTGAGTTTCCAATATTTTTACGTTAACTAACAAAGCATTACTCCTCGTGGATAGATCAACACTAAGGATCGTAAAAGCTTTATTTAGAACAAACGTTCAATACCGAATGACCATTGTTCTACTTGCCTCATACTTTCCGCATCCTCAGCGCATTTACCGATGGCTTTGGTGGTATTGATGAGTAGGTCTTGGTTGGTTCTCGTCAACAAGGATACGAGTGGAGGTATGCCGCCTGCTTTGCGAATAGTTGCACGATTAGCGGGATCTTTGGCCATTTCTCCCAGTGCACCGACCACATTCACGAGCACCTTTTATTGATAGTGTGATAGGGTTAGTATATTTGTTTGAAGACATCTCAAACGACTAAGATTGAAATCTAAGCGTTCATAGCGCAACTTCAACAAAACTTCGAACAAAATGGAACAAAACACAAACAAATTTACTTTTTCCGTTCGTAATACCAATTGAATTTTTGGCGAAACCGAGTCTACATAAAGATAGCTGGACATCTGTAAGTAAAATTCATCGGTGACATTGCGCTCTGGTACTTGCTACAAATGTGGTAAGCAGATGGGCTTGGACAAGACAGGCGTTTCTGGTTTATCGATGGCGTATCCCATTATGGCTAACAGGACCGAAGTGCAACATTCAAGTAAAAGGTTTGCAAATTTCGTTGCAATTATAATACTGTTCATAATACAATACGAGAATTCAAATCAATGATCCAAAATAATTTAGGGTGCGGAATAAGAATTAATTAAAGTGGATCGTTAAATTTTGAGCACATTTTAGCGTAACGTCGTTGTTCATATTGTACTTGATGTAAACCTTACATTTATCAATCGTTGAAAGCAATTGCAAGATTCCAATGATAATAGTAGATAGTTATTGCAGAACATTCACGATGCCACTGAAATGTTGTTGTTGGCCGATTTCGACCTTGGATGTACGTTCAATGCCCAACGCTTCCAAACCTCTTTTACACATTTTGAACCACAAGTGTGGCTTACCGAATTGCTGACTTCCGAATTACAACTAACCATCGATTTCATTTACTTTACTGAATTCACAAATAATAATGGATTCGAGCTTCTGACGGGATTCAAACCCAGTCTACATGAGTGTGGGCTCATGTGGTAGAACAGGTTGGTCATAAAAACCTTTTCCAACAGTGCCATACAAGCGCGACGTGCATACTATTTTTCCACTGTTTCAAGCGCATGCTGATTGTGATCCTACTGTCCTTATGTAACGTGTGGAAACAGCACGAATCCGGCCGTGAGGTGTGTGTGATTGAAATGCATGCAAACGGTCTTTGTCTTGTATTGTGTGACTTGTGGGTGAACGAGATTAGCCTGGACAGGTTGACCTGAGGTTGACCTGAATCGAGACGCAACATTCAAGTGGCTGTGAAACGCCGCGGAGGGGGGAAGGTGGTTATTGATGAACCAATGAAACGGAAATGTCGTGATAAATGGCAAGATGTTCGGCACTTGCCACTCGTTGACCTTAAATGACCTGACGTAATCACTTCGGCTTAACACACCCGCTACAATACGAAAAAGAAGTGATTTGCAACTTTGCAAAATGAATCATGCTACGTGTTATCCTATTTAGTACGCTTTAAATCTACAGATAGGATATGTACCTAAAATATTTTCAGCCTCAAATTTAGAAGAGAACATCAGTGTTCAATCAGCTAGTTAAGTAACGTTACCCATATTGATTACTTTCTGCTCTAACCTGTTTTTTATTCACAGGACCACACAGTTCTTTTGAATGAAATCACTAATTTTAAAATCACGTGAGACTCACCTCTTCCGGTTGATCATTCAACAATCCAACTAGTTTCTCAATAGCGCCGAGTTTCTGGAATTGCCTGATATTTTCCTTGGAAATTGCACACTTCCAAATCGCCCCGGTGGCTGCGGCTAATAATTCTTTATTTTCTTGGTCACTCAACAGAGTGATCAGTGGCTCCAAGCCGCCATATTGCTTGACCAAGCTGCGGGTTTCCGGCTCTTCCGCACACTTTACGTATCGCAAAAGGGTGAAATGACATTAGCCACATAATACTATGCAACTTTGACAAGATCAAATAATAAAATTTGCATACCTATAATTGGTAATCCAATCCATTAGCAAGAATACTTTCCTTCTAAACACACATTTTTCTACCTAAACATTTCCTAAATGCCTCTGACATGTGTATTCAACATTTGATAAATGAAATTGCAGCACATAATAAAACCACGCGATTATTATGCGAAACACTTTTCTATAACGCACTCAATTGGAAACCTTAAAATGATTAATTGAGCTAGAGGAGAACTACTTCAGCTGTTTAAGTGACCGGTGCAGAAACACTTATCAAAATTGGCGTATCAGTTCTGAGATAAAATATCTGCTGCATCTTTAATTGTAACAGCAGTATTGAACAATTTTTATTATTTGCTGGAAATGAGCGAAAGATTGCTTGATCCCTTGCGGGAGGACGAAATTCTTTAGTGATTTTATGACAGGTATTCAGATCTGCTGTAGCAAATGTTCTACAGCCGCGTCTTTTAAAGCACGGATAATTTTTATGCGAATGAATATTCAGTATCTTGTTATCTTGCTTGAGCTCTCGTAAATTTCAACTAAAATATACTCCGGTATGTATAATCAAGCCAGCTAAAATGAATCCTTAAGCAAACCAATCGAAACACTTTAGAGTCATGCGATTTTCTTAGTCACACCGCTAGGGCCTTGAGAGTCAGTGCTAATTTGTGGTTGCATTAGCACTGGTCACGGTTCATAGACGGTTGCCGTTATACTTCCGACTGTTGTCGTAACCCATTACACGAATGGATACGATGGGGGAATGAGAGTTTTTGAACTTGCAATCATGGGATGGACGATTAAAGTAAGCGTATGTTACCACTCCTTCTTCCGGAACCCAAACTAAAGGAATTATGTCATGTTAAAGCTGCTTCACGATATGAATCAATGGGAATAAGTTCTTTTAAACAGAACCAATCTAGTAATAGTGCTTGTAAGCTATTCGTAACAGTTGTTGTTGGCGTACTTCGGTACTGAAGAATAATTTGTCTAAAGTGGCTAAGGTTTTAGTTTCTTAACAATGTATCGCTGTTTTCCGTTAGGAAATGTTTTTCGTACACTTTCCACCGGAATCGTCACAACGAACAGAGGTTTTGAGAGAGAGCCGCTAAGCAAAACAACTTACCTTGAAAATTGTGGAAGCACAGTGCATTTGTAATTCTGGATTCGCGCGTTTCAAGTTCTTCACCAGATCTTCAATCATTCCTTCCGTGCGAATTGCCATTCGGTATGCTGGCTGAATGAGTAATAAATTTTAGTATTTACAATTCACCGTTGGTTCGTAAATTTACCATTATCACAAGGATACTGTCAATGGTATTAAGTCTAGAAATTTTAAGATGAATGCAGCAACAATCGCATGAAAATTATAACGCTCAAATGCTTATGTTAAAATGTGCTACTAAATTATTTTTTAATTTAACCTTTGGATGAATGGCTTCAAGCAAAATCTTAGGACCTCGTTCAATTTGGTAATTCACCATTGGCTTCATGTTGGACCGGTGTTTATCTCGTGTTCTATTAGCACAAAGCGGGGAAAATGTTAATCAGATGGACTGCCATATTTTCCACTTTTTAGTAGATATGGTAGGGATATGAGTAAAATACGTTTTCCTAAAATGTTTCGAGCACTGAAACTCCGAATTAAAGGCGCGTGTCTTAAAGCATTAGGCTACAACAGTCCCATTCTTTGCGAACAAGGAAATTATAAGATGATTTCCATTAGAACCTTCGTCTAAACCTGATACAAATGCTGCTGCATACGATTCATGGTTAACTGGATATTTGACTGTCCTTAAAACTTACTCCAAATAAATTTGTTCACGTCTACATTCGGATTATTATAAAATATCTGATCTTAAAAATCAGAAGCCTCAAATTGTTTATGTGCACTGAAGATACCGAAATCTCCACAATCTCTTATTAACTTAAAATTGGTTAGCTAAATCGTGAAAGAGACTTTTGTTTTTCAGCAGTTTATCTTCTGGCATATCAGACAATTGATTGTGGAAAGGAAAACCAATTAGTCATTTGAGAATGAATTGATAAATAAATTGCTGTCTAAATCTCCGTTCATGAGACTTGGAAATTGTTTATAGTTCGTGAACGTAATTTTATATTTCGGTACCTGATGGCTTCGAGCAAACCTCTATTCATTATGCAAATTACGCTAGCTTGTTCACATCTTTCATCAAAACCGTAGAGTTGCGAATGATTAATTTCATTTGATCAACCAAGACAGTTATCGGCTTTCTGGTACTGGAAAACGGTTCACAAACCGCTATCCAGAGCCTCGAATAAATTGACGGAAGTGATCATGCGTTGAACTCTTTTGTGGTAATCTTTTTGTCGACGACGTGCCAAGTTCAGAAGCAATCTTATTTTTTTAGACATAATTTAACAATCACGAGAAACGAAAAGTTGTTGCACAGCTAAGTGTCAAAATTAATCAACGTAACTTGGTCTTTTATTTTTAATGATTAGCCTCTCTGGGGTACACCTGTCCATCAAGTCATATTGAGTATATTTAACCCGAAAATACGTGGCATTGCATGGATTTATTGAGTTGCTTATGAATTTTGCATGAAGGAATATCTATTATCCTAGGGTAAAGAATAAGATTCAAGATTTATGGTTAAAAAAGCAATTGGCATTACAAGTAACACAGGGTGTAAAGCGGAGTAAAGTTTTATTATGTTGTAGTAATATCAGGTTTAGTTCGCATATAATCGTCAAGCTGAATGCATTTTCTCAACAAAAATCTCTTTATCAAAAATCTTAAACGATTAACATTTTCCATGAAAACTGGTGAAACTTTTGCCATTAATCTTAAATCAGTGGGGTGCGTTTCCCAATCAGTACGGCTCAAGTGACGTTTGACTAAGATGAGAAATTTGCAGAAGCAATGTGTTACCTCGGATGCGCATTCTTGTAACGTCCCGACTACGGGGATAAGCATCGTTTCGTGTGGCGATTTGAGCAATCGAGCTAACAACGTGATCACGCCAGCCCGTTTCATGGCCAATTTGTTCTTGCGCGATTTGCTGCAGGACCACAAAGCAAGCGCGCCACATCGAGCCACCTCAATGTCCCTTTCCGCCTCTGGGGTTATCGGGATGTTGCTCAAATTTTGACAATCCAGGAGAGCGACCTAGTGAATGAAATTCAGTTACAATTCAGCTACAATTGGTATATCCATTCTTCAAGCGTGAGGAGTGGGTCAACAAAATAAACATCAGGATTTCTACGTCATGTAAAAATTGTAACTAAATATTGTTGAACACAGTTATACTTGAATGTCACTGTTACATAGGGTTCGTACAACGAACCACGGTGTTCAAACACAGAATCATAAAGTGATTCGTGGTCAAGCACTCAAGGCGCTTATGGATGACCAAAGTGATGTATTGCTCACATCCCCCGAAATTACACTCCACTACCGGTTTCTGGCTGTTTGTCGTCTTCAAGGAGAAATAGTGAGATTAGGTTCAGTGAGACTTGAAACAGTGGATAAGTTGTAAGCAAAGTTATACTTGTATGCCACTGTTACATATGATTCGTACAAGGAACCACGATGTTCAAACACAGAATCAAAAAGTGATTCTTGGTCAAGCACTCATTATCATCTTCATCATCATCATCATCATCATCATCATCACGGACAGCATTACACCGGTAGCGCTTACCGAATGCTTAACTACCACGCAACCGTGAAAAAGTAAAATCCTAAAAGATGAGGAAGGGTGGGACTTAAATATCTACGGATTCTATAGAAGAGTAAGCACAAACAAACTGGGTAGAGGTGCCTACAACTCGAATGGAACATGCATTTAAACAAGTTTCGTGAACGAGTAGGCGCCATCAGCATGGCAGCTTCCTTGCGGCTTTCGCTGACAAGCACTCAAGGGGCTTATGGGTGACCAAAGTAATGTGTTGCTCACATTCCCTGCACTTACACACATAAGTGCAGGAGATGTGAGCAACGAATTAAATACAGTTGATAATTTCATTTTAAAAAGGTTCGAGAATCACTTAGTTTGTAGAAAAAATGTTCGCTGTGTTTCAAACAATAAAACGACAACCCTAATGTATGTTGTAATCGCATACGCTCTCAGAAAACAGTGGTGGTAAAATGGTTGACTTATCGAGTCGAGGTTAATTATGTAAATAAAACACGATAAATTCGAGTAGCACGTTCTATACAAACCAGCAATCTAAAATTGCTTTCAATGCTGATAAGGTTTTACACAATTGCCTAAATTTACTTAAGTAAATAATAACTTGTGTGATTCAACAGACAGATTATTTGATTTCAGTTGTTAAAGTTTGCTGTCCGAGATAGTCCATACGAACCGCCAGATTTAGGTTTCAATCAAATGGTTCGCACACGTTATCAAAATATATTTGATAAAAATAACCATTTGCTGAGGAACATATCGATATTAGATTAGTTCAATCATAACCGAATACCAGTTATAGAGGCGCGAAATGCACAACCAAAAAGTGCTGATTTAAAGCATTCGGTTGATATGAAAAACTCCATCTCTGTAATTTCGTGGGATGTGAGCAACATATCACTTTGGTCATCCACCTCTTTAACATAACACAAGAGCAAGAGGCATTTATAAATACTTGAAATAAAAATCGCAAACCCTAAAAAATTGGGGTTTCGAATGAATTGCATGAGAATGTTCCAAGTGACAAACTGAAAAAACTGGAGCAGATGTGGAGCGGCAGCAGTTATTGAACGAAATGGGATTCATTAATGTCGGTCAAAATAATATAACTTGGCGACAGCTAGAATGGAACCAGTTGAACGAATTTGACGCAAAATGTTTATCAAAGTGACAACCAGAAGAGCTAACTTGAGGAGATTGCGAGATTCGCCCGTTTTGATTATTCTTTGTCAGGTGTTTAATGGACATTTCAAGTGTCTTCGTAATGGACGTTTAAACCTAAGTGGGGTTTCACTTCAACTGATCACCATGTTTTTCGGGTGCAGCAGCTAGAAAGCCTATTATCGACCAAAAATTCATTACTGAACATTCTTCACGATCCGGGGCAAATAAAGGATTTTTCGTTTACAAGGCATATCTAGAGACATTTTGGTTGATATGTATAGGGTCACAAATCATATGAGAGCGCAGTGGTAGTGGCTTAATCGTCCACCAGTCGATTAAACTCCATGTCACAAATCGAAGACAGAGCTAACATTCTTTTACTCTTAATATCCGATGGAAGAACGTAAAAGTCATGAATGATAATAAATCTTGTGTGCATCTTACTAATCGCTTGATTCCTCCGTACTGCCTGACTGTCCTGCGAGCTCGATGGAAGTTCGCGACATTCGCAATGACTTCGGCGCTGAGACATTTCAAGTCCCGATTCGGATTTCGCAAGAGATTGACCAAGGGTTGTAGTCCACCAATGTCCGCGATTGCTCGGCGAATTCTAGGATTTCTTGTAATTTCCCGTAGTATTTTCAATGCACCCAACTGAAAACAAATGAACGAACTTAGCACGATAAGTTCAATATTAAATTAAACTCTAAGCAAGATGTTTTACTCGCGTATTTGGAAAACTCAAGATCAAAATCAAAGATAGGATAACATCATCTTACTTTACACCGCACTTCTTCCGTTTCTAACAAGTTGATCAGTACCTCTAGGCCGCCGACATCCCGGACAGCCAACTGACACACTTCTGTATGCAAAGGCATATCTTGGAGCGCGCACAGAGAAATTAATGTCGAAGTTTGATTGCCTCCCTGTATAATTCAAATGAAACGTTTGATGCGTTAAAACGATTTTTGGAAATATATTACACACAGCGGTGCAGCAGTTTTGCCTAAATCAGCTATTAACATTCCAGGCATCATACACTGACGAAAGTTGATCAATTTGAGTTCGTATTCGATATAACGTTATAGAAGTGCGCAAGGAAATACAGATACCGTGGACTTAAACAACTGGTTTATGACATACACTTGCCACTACAAACGCATCCAATTTCTGAAGACTATCATAGTTTTACGAAATTTATGATAAACTACACAATACAATAGCATTATCATCATCATCGCAGACAGCATTACACCGGTAGCGCGTACCGAATGCTTAACAGCCACAACCATGAAAAAGTAAAATCCTAAAAGATGGGGAAGGGTGGGATTTAATTAGCTACGGATTCTATAGAAGAGTAAGCACAAACAATCGCTTGATAAGCAGTATTCAAAATTCTTAAATTCTGAACATTCGTTGAATTAAACCACCTCTAATGTACTATTTATAATGTAACCAGGCTACTCTCAATTAATTCTGTCTCTCGTTTGACAAACCATAAAATACAATTTTCACTAAAATGTTATATCACCTTTAGATACTTGACAAGTTTGCCAATTTGCCAGTATTCCGATGGCAAGTCACTACTTGCATCCGGTCGTTTTTCGGGAACGTCTTCTTCTTCACTCTCTGTGTCTGAACTGAACTCATTGATGCTCTCCTCGTTCCCAGAGGAAATCCTCCTGGAATATTAAATCGTGTGTCATTAGTAAATCGATTCCGAAAATTAACATAGGTTATCAACGTGTAACATTGCACACAAACCTCCGAACTGATTGTTTTTTTAAACGTTCCAGTGTTATCACATCGGTATAACGCCTTTACAGGAAAGAAACGATGTATCTTAGATTAGCTTGAATGGACCCAGCAATTAGGAAAATAACAAAAACCGAACTCAACGCTGGCAAATAGAACTGGATCAAGTTGAACTGCCTACTGTCTTAACCGCTTCTCGGTGTTTGCACGCTTCGGCTTCAATCGAATTGGAGAAAGTTCAATTGTGGATTCCGCTAGTTCGGCCGAGGTGAGTCGTTCTGATTCACTAGGCTTTTCTTTTGGTGCTTCGAGATTCTGAGATGTGTCCACCACATTGGAGTGTTCCTCGGATATCTTTTTGTCCGATTCACTGAGCTCCGCATTGGAATTCATTTGATCTAAAGCACAGTACTGCCTCCATCCCCCGATGTGGTCAGTACTATTGTTGGAATCCACTACAGGCCAATCTAGCTCACCATGGATGGGAGGGATATGTTCAGGTGGGAAAAAACTTTAGAAAGATTAAAATGGCTATAATTTATCACGGGAAAATGTTGTACCAAGTATAAAAGCCAAAATCACAACTTACCGACCAACATGTTTTATTGATCTATGATCTTTCGGAGTTTCTCTCATGGATTCATTGAAATTTCTGCAAATTGAAGAAAATAACGATCCAAATAACCTAAAATCTAGAATTTGGACATGTCAATTAAGAGATAAATAACACAAATGACACTAAATTGTTGATATATGTATTTTAACCGTGCCTGTAGTTTGGACAAATAAACGTTGCGAGATGGAATATAGCGGAATTTAGTACACAAAACAGGAATTTTGTGGCTATTCAATAAATTGGAAAGAGGGATGAGCAAGGATTTGAAAAATAAATAATTTGTCAACATTACGCAATAGCGGCTTGAATGCAATGGGTGTATATCGTATGTTAAAGGGTATTGGATGCCATACGCAGAATTTCGGAAAGTCTTTCCTATGTGAATCATTTGAAGACCAAAACATTCGTTCAGTATTGATACACCTTAAAGATAAATTAAAATCTGCAACGAAATAAATTACTGTAAATGAATGCAAAGACTAAATGGCTGTGTGCATAGTCAAAGATCCAGAAAAATCAGTACAAGAATTTAATACTGTAGTCAAAATAATTAGTAATATTACTCCTTAATTCACGGTTAACCCTTAATTAAACATTTTCTGGCCACATCCCCCAACTTAGACAGTCATAACGTTGAACATATTCAGGTTTCGGATGAGCACTTATATGGAAAACCTTCATGTTCGTGTGGTTGAGATTACCGAAGCTGGATAGAACACCCCCAATCTGGCGAACGGTGTAGACACCCACAATCTCGCCATCAGTATTGCAGTGGGTAAACGTTGGTGCGCATTGCATCGAATGTGTACGTGGCAAAAGCATGCGAATAAACGGGTCGATTGACTGCCTCGTACATCCTACAGTGTTGATGCTGTCCCTGATGATGTGGGCTTAAGTAAAATACAGACAAACACGATATATGATCATATCATCGCCTGTAGTTCATCGTCATATGCGTTTATAGTAGACTGTCCGGTAGCAAGTCGGGATTTTGCTTAAAAGTTGATATTTGATCCAATTTAATTTTTTATAAACCGTGATCTGACGGAGCTAGTGTTATGGAAGCGATGGGTTACTGAACAAACGCCGTAAACGGAGCTTCAAAGTCCTTACCTGAGGAACATGTTGATAAATTCACAGGATTTCCGTTAGCTGAAGTATACACCTCCTAATTTAAGGCTATGTGACATGAGAAAAATTATATGTTTTCAAGATGATTCCTAAAATGAAATTAAATCGATCGTTCAAACGAGATTATTCACTCATTGTTTGCTCTATAGTAGCATTATTTGGAAGAAAGTTAATTAGGGAAATGAACAAATGCTCATTAGTATACATTATAAATATTTGTATAATTTAAATGGTCTGTTTTTTGTTGTAGATTTTCATTAGAGTTTTTTCCGTTTTTAATGTTGGTTGGTAATTGCGAGATTATTTATGGTTTTCTGTAGGTTTGCTATTCTGTGGCTACTCATAAGTAAACAAATACTTACCAAATGAACGACCAAAAGATTGATGGTAGCCGATGGCATAAGTTGCATGCCCGCGGAATCGAATTCCGTGATGCTCTGTTGCCTCTTACCCAACTGATATGAACTCGGACCTAGGATTTCATTATTTTCACTGTAAGCGGGCGTGATCACATTTGTTGATAGTTCTATGCATCGGGTTTAGATACTCAGTCACAAGTATTTTGTTTGTAATTTGCGTTCAGGTGATAAAATTCCGTTACAGAAAATGACCCACTAGTGTGATAACTTCAATACAACGTGTAAAGCAGCGCCTGAATATTCTAAATAGGTTTTGTGCATCTAACTGCGAAGCATAAGAATTGATATGAAATGAGCATCAAGATGGTCACCTGAAAGATATCACACAACTTGATACAAATAAGATTAGTAATGCCGTTATGTATACCTTCCATCATTTTTATCACCACTCGGTACAGGTGTTTTTTTCTCGGCCAGTCTTTCTGCTTGTTCCAGCTCCAGTGCATGCCATTTTCGACTATGTAGCTGCGTTCCACTGGATGATAAATCGATGGATTCGGTTTCAGAATATTGCGTTACGTTTCGCTTTTCACTGTGTGTTCCCGAACGCTTGGTACCGGATCGTTTCTCTGATTCTTCAAGTACCTTTGGACTACGCGCACTACTCATTGGCGGTGATTTTTTCGAATGTACGTTGCGCTCCATTTTTTCATTCAAAGCTTCGTATAATTTCTCCAAATTTTCGTTGGTCATGAATTCGGCGAAAACCGAACTTTGAGCTTTGAGCAAAGCTATCAAGTCCGGGTAGATTTCACTTGCCTTATCGAAATTCATTTGCCCGGTTTTCTCGTTGTAACCCTCGATAATAAATGAAAACATATTTACTTATCTGGAAACAAACACGACACCAATACATGAAGTTGATCAATGTAAATAAATTGAAGCAAGATATTAGCATCAACCCTTTGTTATTTAAAACTCAGTACTCGGAAAAACAATCAGCCTTACTAAATCCACTGGAGGACGATATATATGGAGTAAAAACACAATCTTCCGATAGTTAATAGGTAGAGCGATTTTATGTCAGAGATTGTCATACTCATAAATTAGATGTCTCAATGAATGTGATCAGTAAAGACTTAGGATTCATTCCAGTTTTTGAACTGGGTTGATTTATTCGTGTTCGAGCAGAAGACGTACTACGGATGATACAGAAAAAGAAATCTAGCATTGACAATACATCACTGATCAGTTAGCGTCGTGACTCATAGTGAGCGGTAGCATTTTTCTGTGTATTAGTAACCTATGGCTACATGTTCGTTTAGTGTTAAACAAATGTTTACAAACCATAAGAACTCGGAAGTTTCGTTTTCGTTCAGCCATCAAACAACTGGAAAATCTTTACAAGTCAGAACGAGAGTTCATTATCGTACATAAACCAACGGCACAAGAGGAAATTGATTGATAGAAACCTAATTCCTATTGTCCGTAATTACTATTGACGAGTAAATTTCGTTCAAATAAAAACGCTTTGTAGTACAACTGTTATAATCTCAATGCGAAGAAATTTGAGTGCAATCGGTAATAGTAGTTTTTAGGTAACGTTTCGCTTCTGACACAGAAGCTTCGTCAGACTAAGGGTGATCGTCAGGACACGAAACATGATCAAGTAGTGGTCAATCCACAACCACTTATTTAACCTTACCGCTTAACAGCCTATAGTACGCCTTCAGTGTATCACGTATCGTAAGAATGACCAGGATCAGTGGTCCATTTTCCTCACAGTGTGTATCCAAATCAATCTGTTATAATCTCACCTTGTTTAAAAACCATCCGTAGGTAGCACCAGTGACAAACAGCTCGGGGTCTTCACCGCGGATTTTGATTGTGAAATAAGCGATGTCACCATACATCTGACGCCATGGTGGTGCTCGACAGCCGTTGTCATGAACCATTTTGAAAACTGAAATTCAAACAAAATGGAGTTCGCGCGTTAAGCATTTCAAACGTGAAATTATGTCATCGCGGGTTGTGTCCTGACTTCCAATTTGGTTAACAATCTTGCCATTTTGGTATTATTTTGATTTTGGTACCCATACAACCAGGTCAAAAGAGATCCTGCTTGTGTTCACTTCCATCAGCATGAATAATAAATAATTGTCTCACTTTCAATTGAGCAGTAGCTAACTTTTTTCGTATTTAAATTTTTCACAATAATTAGCTCACTTTATCAAATTGGTAAACATAAAAGCGTTTTCAATGGTACGGTAACGAGTAATTAGGTTTGACTCGATACATTCCGAAATCAATTTGACATGCTCTGCTTCGTGCATTAGAGAAATACTAGGCTAGCAAACATATTAGTAATGTTTTATTTTGAAAGTTAGTAAATTGAAATTGAGAAATAGGAACTTTTTTAAAATTGAAATGGTGAAAATACGGAAACATTTCGCATAGATTATTGAAATAGTCTCTTCAATTTCGTTTTAAAAAGACACTAATCACTACGATAAACACCTGCAGAATGTCAATACAACGTTCAACTCATGAGCGTTGTACTATTTGAATATTTGGAAAAATACATTCAATTCTAACTGATTTATTTGCAAGCATTTTCATCACTCGTTTAAAGACCGGTTTCGTGGTGTTCGTCTATTAGTTTGTCAACGTTAATTGTATTAGTTACACTGCAGTACAAATCTAACAACAAATCCATTGATACAGCTAGAATAGGCAAGCTTGGTTTCTTACCTCTGCAGTCATTTAACACCTATGAACGCCAAATGTATTACTCGTGCCTTATAAGTGCTAACAGCACAAAACCGGTCACGGCATGTGTGGAGGTAAAGCATGCAAACATAAATAGTTTGTTCACATCCATACATCATACCATATACACGAGCACTTAGAATCGAACGTGTTTGTTGTGCCAGCCTCAGACAACACAGGTTTACAAGTTCAAACTTCCGGAATATTCCTGAACTGTTTCAATGCCAGCGGATACTAATCGTTCTGTCCATACATTGATTTGCAAGCGGCACTGAGCAGCATGCAAAAATACGCATCCAAGTCCCGACAACCTGACAGTATCTTAGCCCACGGGCAGTCTATGACAGTGTGGTACCTTTCTGGATCAAGCCTATGATTTACTACATACCTGTCTATCATATATGATGAGTGCAAGGAGCATAAAACCGATCGTGGTGAGTGTGCCGGAAATTCATGCAAATATAGATTTTTGATTAAAGTGCATGGGCTCAACCCCATCAATATATGTGTACGCACATGTGGTTGAGCAGGGTGTTTGGCTTGTAAAACTGGGAATTATGAGTGTAAACTCTCTTTACAAACTTTTTATTGTGTGGAAGAACGTGGATCTTGATCATACTACCCCTACGTAATGAATGCAAACGACACAAAACTAGTCGTCGTGTGCAATGTAAATGCATTCAAAGGTGGATTTTTGTTTCAAACATATGTGTTTAGCCCCATCCACTCGAGTAGATGCATGCAATTAAAAAGTTAGGTTGTGCCAGCCTTATCTAACAGTGGCTTACGAGTTCCAGCTTTGAAAAAGTAATTTCAGTCGGAGAATATTGATGCAACATTATTAATTGCACTCAAAATTTTGAATAAATTTTGAAATGTTAATGTGCAGAATTCTACTGGTTTTTTGTTCTCATTATCGCAAATGTCATTATTATACAATTAATGAGCAACTTCTGAAAGACAATAAAATTGAGCGATTATACGCATAAATTACTATCTACCGTTTGAATATAGGCAAAGAAGCTTCAAACATGAGATAGAAAGAAACTAGAGTCAACATAACAAATATATAGTTATACAATAGGTGTATTAAATATTTTATTAATAAAACTTCATTACTAATATTATTATTTGCCAGAGAATGACTGACGCAGTTGTGGTAGACATGTGCTGAATCGCACTGGTTATCTTATTGTGATAACCTCAAGAAAAGATCAATAGTTGTTTTGGGACAGGTTCAAGCGGTACCACAAATATAATTATGTAATAACGTGTTGTGCATAGCTATTTACAGAAGGTTTCAGAAGTGTGTTATTAAAAGTAGCTTTTTGGAGCCTACTGGTCGCCCTATCAGAATACATATACACGATGTGTTGTACGTTTTGAGCTTTCAAACTTTGCCGAGTTATCAATGAAAAATGTGTTTTTGACATACGTTCTCCTGTATTTTCCTTTGCTTCGAGGCCAAAGATTACGATTGAGTATAAATCAGGTATTCGTCTGAATGCATCATTTGACGGCGATGATTTCAATGATAATCGTTTAAAAGCACGAATCGAAGTGCACTACGTGCCTAATTCTGTCCTGTTTGCTGAGAACGCAACCATTATTGCCAAATACCGAGTGTTGTTCCTGTAATTATTAGGCTGGTTTTTTTCGTTTTTATACACAACATTTGTAATGACATTCAACATGTGCAAGATAAATGTTATGATTAAGAAGTCTGCATCTCTCTCATCAACACTGGCGAAAACTGCCATCTTTAACCAGTATATAATTTCGCGTTTCACGAACCAAATATTGCAAATGACCTCCCACTAGACACTGAGATCGATAAACGGATGGGTAGAGCATCTGTTACTATGTACCACTCAACAACTATGTATGAGTCAGATGCAAGCTGACTTTGAATATAGATATAATAAATAAATGATAAATATTTCACCGTATTATAGTAGAACCTGCTTCATCGATGTGAGACGAAGACGGAAACTGGATGTTTTACATTTACAAAGCAACTGTCGCGCTTTGTAGACACAATGAATGGACAGAATAACAAATGCAGAATTCTACTGTTAAATAATTTTCAATTGCATATTTAGTCTGATGAATGTATGTCTAAAGAAAGATTAACTGTGAAAATTCTAGTTTATACTCAGCTTTAGAATATATATCTTCAAAAAGCTACACATGCAGTAAGAGAAATTGAAAATCCGGATATCGGACTAACAAAGTGAGAGCTTGCACTTTGCAGCTCACTCCAAAGGAATGGTGTGAAGTATGTCAAAACTTGGTAAGAGCTTAACATATATCTCAGCAACAACGTGTCATTGACGCCAATCGACCTATTTGAATGCTGCTAGAAAATGTTTTTGCTCACAAATCATAGTTTATTAGTTTGAAGTTTGTGAAGTTTGAGAATATTATATTATAGCTACGTACAATTGTGGCTGATATCGATTGACAGCAAACGGCAATATAGTTTAATGTTCGAAAAACTATCAGACGACAAATGAATCCAAAATTATCTAATAGAATTTTTCCCTACCATCAGAAAAGCTATTCGAAAGCGTGTTGGGTCAGCATTTGTTCACGTGGATGGAGCTGAACACCGGAGTGATTTAGTGGTGTTCCTCTACTCTCAGAGCTTGCTTTGTCAGCAGACGTCGCCCATATTAATTACTGTGGTGGAGCTTAAACGGGATTTTAACCATTCTTTTGGTTCCGAAGAATAAGAATAAAAATAAGATTATGAAAAGAAATTATTAGTATTTCATAATTCATATCGCCGTATTGTTTTCCAGAACACCAGATAAAATGTATAGAGAATAGATCCACAAAAATTAACTTTGAAGTTTTAAAAATTACCTCCAGTAGGTGTTATCGCTTGGATTATGGTCTTTTCCTGTGTACCGATGAAATTTTCAATAAGTTTTAACTGATTTTCTATAGAGTTTGGCGTCAAACGCATGATGCTAGATGGAAAATTAAATGTAATAAACATACTCAGAGGCCTTTTTCAAAGCTTCACTCATCAAATTCATATCCAAGTTGTGGAAGTCAAGAGCAATTTTCAAACGTATTTTCTCAATATCTCTAGTTTCATCATCTAAAATACGCACATAAATTCGAGCTAACCAGCCACTCCACTGAGAATATTTTCGAATTTATTGAATATATTATTATCACCGTTCAGAATCACTGAAGAAAAGCTATCTCCCAGAATACTTGCCATTGGATCAGGGTTGGCTGTGAATAATATAATATAATTTTGTTTTGTTTTTTTACCTTCCAAAGCCACTCTTACGATATTACTAGCATCAGGACCATGAGCACTGATAATTTGAGAACAGCTTTCAAAGTTTCGAACCGCGTATTCATATACATTGTCATGTTGGACAACTGTGATGAATGGGGATTCACTCTCATCTGCCTTTTCAGAACGCCATATACCATCACTAAATGTAGATAACACGGTTTGTTGAAATTACGTTTCAGTTAAACCATGTATGTTAGAAGGGTCCAAATTTGTCCTCCATACAAGCGGTTTGGAAAATACTAAACTTGATGCTTCTGGGTATCTAGATAAGTAGCTGACGGTAAATTTTGTAATTTCTTCTAAAATTTTCTTATTAACTTCCGATAACTCGAGTCTTCCATGTGAACCTCCTCTTGATGAAGTCCATTCAGCCACTCGGCTCAGGGTACAACCCATTATTCTTTGATAAAAATTATATTAATAAAATTAACTAGTGTTATGCCGACAGGTAAACTGAAGGATTTAAACAAAAATCCTTCAATTTCTATATAACAATCATTTGAAGATGAGTAATTAACTTTATTACAATTCAGATAGCCCAGTAGTGTAAATGACTAATGAGCTTATCATGCATCCCATTTTTAAAGAAGAATTCTGCTATGAAGCGGTCACCTTTGTTAACTTTTCCGTGTCCCTGCCCTTTATATTATAGGATTTTGTTTGTTTCATTCACTGTACACTTTTGACTTTCCGATTTTTTCAATGAATTTTTTCTGACAATCAGAGTTACGCTTAATTTTTGCCATTGATATTTCTGGGGCATGCATGGTATTCTGGCTGTCGGTTTTTGTAAATGTTTGTTTGCCTGCTCTACAATACCGATCTGTGTTTCAGTCATGAATTTTCTAGGTTAAAACAGTGATAATAGTTTAATGTCTAGACTGAATGAACTAGTCGATAATCTAGTGGGGGAATCGTTTTCCTGGGGAATAATTTTTTTTAATAATTTATGCTTGGAAGCAAGCGAGTTTTCTTACGAAAGTTGTGACATTTTATTTAATATCAATATATAGATATGCCATAATCACATAAAACATCTAGGTTAGAAGGAGATTGCGTATTTTTTCTATGGTAAGGAATGAATCCAGAGGAGATTTGAATTCGTGTAAAGAGCAGCTCAGTCATATATATTTTTTAATAAGATTTCACATTTTACAATATTTAGTCAACTAGAAATTGTTCCTTACATAAGTACGATCCCTTGGTAATGGAATAGGTTTCTCAATGTTTTACAACATATACCAAGATTCGAACTAATTCTTATATTTTCCGATGACAATAATCAAAAGAATATGATGAGATCATGCATGAGTCTGCGAAACCATAACGATCAATGTACAGTAGCATACATCTTTATATATAAGACTGTTTGGTTTTATAACAGATGATGGATTTTCAGAAAGAACGTTGTATCCTTTCTAAAACTTGACCATCAGATTTATTTACAATGCCTTATATTATGTTTCAATAGACTAGATTCAATATTTATTGTTAAAAATGATATTTACTATTCAATAACAATAGAGTTGATCATGGTTCACATGCCTTGGATTTCCAAAAATTAAAGTTATTTGATTTAATTTAATTTAAATAACAATAGAGTTGACCTATAGCTAAAATGTGTGTGTAAATAAAATAAAAATCAATAGGTCGACAATAGTTTATTAATAGTTGAGGGCAAAATTTGGATCTGCTCTCATATAATCGTCAGTTTCGATTTGAATATAAATAACATCTTCGAAGCTACCAAATCGGCAGGTAGGGAATTCCGAACAAAGCACACACGCACCGAATAAAAATACCTGCGGCAGTTCCGTTTGGAGTGTGGTATTTCCAACTTGCAACCATGACCACCGCTGTTGCTGCAAGTTCGTAGGTGGAAAAATATGTCCGGGGTGGGAAACAGTACTGAGTAATTTGTATGCGAGAATGAGATCACCTCGCATTCTCCTTTGCACGAGTGTCCTCAGTTCCAGTCGTCTTATTCGCTCGGTTAATGGCGTGTTTTCGAGTCCATTAGCAAACTCAGAGTATCTCTGATATATGCGATCCAGAAGTCAAATAACTTTATGTAGCTATGTTGTCCAGGCTTGTGCAGGAGAGGCTTGAACCAGGTGTATACACGTGTTCACAATGAGATGAAAACAACCCGGAGAAAAACGTCCAAATATCCGAGCACCTGACATGCGCTTTAGTAATCGGCTTTCTTTTGTAGACCGTTATTCAAACTACCGCAAATGGGTACACCCAGGTCCTTTTATTCCTTGGCATACCTTATTATTTTTTGCGAAGCTCGTATTGATAGGAAAAGCCAAAGTCACGACCGATCTGAATGATCGTCGATTTTTGCATATTTAATGGCGGTTTATTTTCGAATGACCAATTGTTAAATCCATTCAAATATTTTTGTAGACAAATACGATCATCAGAATTGCTGATTCGCCTCCATACTTTTTATCGTCAGCTAGCAGAACCACCTTACTATCAGTTGGTATTGGCAAATAATTGATAAAGATTAGGAAGAATATTGGCCCAAGCAATGATCCTTGTGCAACACCGCTAGTGACCATATAGCACGCATGAATAACATCCTCCGCTTTTACAACTCTAGTATAATCGTATACGCTTGGTAGCAAATTTCTTAGACAACACCGTTTTCTTCGAAATCCATCTAGGTCAACTGTCAAACGTTCCTCCGTTCATAGATGTTGCACTATTTCTGCGGTTATTATTCGCTCAAAAATGTTTTATACCGATGACAGTAATGTCACCGGCCTGTAACTTTTAACTTCAGAGAGGCAAGCACCTTCATAAATGGGTATTATTTCTCCCAGTTTTCAGTCATTTGGCACAACACCAGCCTGAAGCAAATTATTAAACATGCAGGATAGAGGTTCGTAGAGATGCGCATGGCTGGTTTTAATCAGCTTTGGAGTTACTTCGTCTGGTCCTGAAGATTTATTTACGTTTAATTTTCGTAAGTGCTGCGCTACCACCATTGAAATAATCAAAACTCATCTCAAAGTCAATCAGCCAAATCTAATGATTGCTTCCTATTCTGGCTCCATAGATTCCCGCGCAAAACGTCCGGCATAAAAGTCTGCTAACAGGTCAGCATGCTTTGTATGTCAGAAACGCACGAGGTATTTCCATGAGTTAGTGAAATTCATTCGCTTAACCAATTGGCTTTCAGATAATTATCCCATTTTCAATCGTTGGCAAAGATGTTACAACGAAATGCTGCCAATAACCTCAGGTTATGTTGACCAGACAATGACATCTTACGCCCATCATTCCGGGGTTTCAGCCTGGCAACCGCTACTTCAGCAGGCTGAGCGCAAGCTGTCCTCAGCTGCTTTCAATCAATTGCGAATAGAGTTTCGTGATTTTGTGAACGACTGCAGCTGCAATCCGATCCCGCCCTACATGATTGCCCCTTTAGGATTAACTGAAGTATCTGAAGAAACAGAATCTAACGTGGGAGTGACGATTGAAGATGAAATACTTGTTGTCGATTTGGATGCGTCCCAGAATTTGTAATCAATAAAAATTTATCTCTTTCCAAGCGTACTTTTAATGGCATTGCCCTGAACGAGTATACCGGGTCTGCCCATGTATTATTTGTTGATCATTAGCCCCGTTAGTAATGTACTTTTGCTCATGTTGACCGCTGTGTGAAGCGTCCTAGACAGCATTAATTTGAATTAAGTTGCTTGGTGGTTACAGCAATGTTGTAGGCATAGCGACCACTGACCTAGGTCAAAACCATGCTAGTGGGTTATTTGGACCAACAACAATAACAAAATATGATGAAGAGGACAGAGGTTCTGCTCTAGCCATGAACATAACTCAAGGTTAGCTACAAAGTAGTAATCAATGTAATGCATTTAAACCAATATTATATGAACCAAAGTAATGTTTTGCTCACATCCCTGCGCACCCAACTGGTTTTTGCAGTTCCGTTTTATTTTTAAGCTGATTAGGTAGGTGGAGTGCACGCCATTTGAATTTGTCTGGCTGTAACAACGTGTACACGAAACAAAGTATGATTGCGCATTCGGTACAATTGTTACAGTACAAACGAATACGGAGTGTCATCACAATTGACGAGCACATAAATATATTCAATCCATTATTCTGTCCAATACTTTTCAATCAATTCTAGTGGATTATTTATATGAGCAACCGGGTCAGTTCTTTCGGTATCATCTTCATAGTTGTGTCATATGTAACGACCATACGTGGTCGATTACGACAATATACTTACATGGTGGTTTCCAAACTTAACTTTATCAATCTTTCATGGATCGTTGAATCCTCTTCAGTTATCTTACTCACAGATAAGACACAAATCTGTCTATCCATCAAATATTATTTTTTTCACATTTACATTCATGCCGTATTCTTGTGATGTTGTAAATCGTTTGAGTTTTAAACCTTAAATTCTTGAATGCTTTGATTCTTGAATCCCATACACTTCATTTGCTTCTGTTATGTACTGGGTTCGACAGACAGTTGTGCCTGCTGATCAACTAAATGATACGAGAGAACAATCCCACCGAGAAAGGGAACAGAACAACGCAGGATAGTTATGAAATAACCAAGTCGAGACTCAGGACACAGGTTCGCAGGTCCTATAGCTGGACAGGGTCAGTGTTTATATAGAGAACAGTAAGGGGTGTGCGAAGTAAGTGGCAAAGTAGTCCGTCCAAAGTAAGACAACGCATGTTGGGATAAGGACATTGAAGCGTATGGTTTCAACATGCCACAGCATGCATCCGCACTATTCGGATACGGTCATTACCGATGTCAAGATTCAAGAATTTATGGTCCAAAAATAGACAGATTATACACCGCTGTTCGTATATCATGAAACATAGGTTTGCTCCGTTCGTCTATATCTATCAACAATGCAAGTCCGAGAGGATTATTTCTTCATCCACACTTTTCAGACGACGATTTTGACACTTTCTACAGAGTGAACAGGGCAAGTCATTCCATATATCTTTTGCGCATAAGGTGAGGTCTGCTCTGATACGTATTTATTCCAATATTAACACCGTTCCTATAACCTGTAGTCCGTTGAGTCCTAGAAAACTCGCACAATGTCATTTGATATTCCACATCTTCACCGAAACTGCCGTCGGTGCCATTATCTGGTGCGCATTTATTTTCTTATGGAACTCATTACCGTCGGGTGTTGTGCATTTACCTATTGAAAGGATTTTCAGGAGTAAACTTATATATTGATGTGAAAAAAGCATCCTTTTATTCACTTCATATAAAGCTACTACTGAAGCATCGGACACCCTGAATCTTTAACCATGGTTAAGTTAATCCAGTTAGCATGTAATGCAACATTTACTATTTATATATATGTTCTAAGCTCTGGAAAAGAAGCTTGGTGATAGGCAGTTTAATATTGGTTGTTTACTATCTCTTCCGGTCATCTAGAAAAATTGCTATCTGTGCGATAGCTTGTTTGTTTCACATTGGGAATCCTCTGTATGCCTGACAATCTTATATGTTTAACGTGTTTTTAATAAAAAACGAAAAATTTCATTTATTCATGAAACGAGGAAAACCTTCAATCCAGATAACACTCTAATTACTCGTACGACGGTCAATTCTTATGGCTGGACAGAAATACATACGCCGCACGTAATGTCACCATTAACTTCTAGGGTTTCTAGTAAATCACTCGAACCACACACACGCATCACCTGATTGGTTGATGGCCCTCTCGGGTTCCTATTAGGAGGGAGAAAGTGCCAAATAACGCCCCCGACATCTCATGGTCATAAAATTTGATTTTTCTGTTGAGAACGTAAGACCGTTATTTGTAAATACTGTTACCTTTATATTTATTGAACGTCAAATTCCGCTACAGAAATGACTTTGAAAATGTTTTTTGCGAATGTACATACTACAACTTCATTCTAAAATCTTTCGGAAATTATTGATCATGATCAACATGGCTTGGATTTCCAATAATAAAATTTATTTATTTACTTAATCTAGGTGTATAATTTTGTGCTTTATTAGCTAATAAACTGATACCAACATTTATGTCATCAGTGAATAAGAGAAGTTACTTATGAGAAATGATATATTGTATGTCCTTCTTATATAAAAGAAACATTAAGGGGCCTAATACGCTACATTGAGTTACCTCGCTGGAAATAGGCATGCTACAATATCTGTGGCCATTGACATCAACAGCGTAAGTGCGATCATTAAGAAAAAAATTAGTCAATCAAGATTAAGTCTTATGCCTTAATATTTAAGTTAAGATAATAATAACTCATTAGAAACATTATCAAAGGTTTCAGTTATATCTAGGAATGAAACTACGACATCCAAAACATATTGAATAGAAGTAGTAATATAGTCAAGTTATTCAGGATGGCATGTAATACAAGATTTTTTGTTCAGCAATCCATTTTGAGTTCTCGAGATGAAGGTTGATGATAAGTGACTCGAAATGCCATTTCAAAATTTTTTTCAATTAATCTGTTCTGCAATTTACAAAAAATCCTGGCAAAGCTTAGCACTGCTCAGAAGGATCTCCAGTAGTTTCACAAAGCAGATATTTCCACGGACAATTAACACCTATATGAGACCAACAATTGAGCACTCTGTTCAAGCATGGTCCCCATGGTTACAAAAAGACGATTTGTTGCAACGCGTATACGACCGCGCTACAAAACTGGTGACCGGATTATATAACAGACCATACGAGGAGAGGATTTGAACGCTAAACCTGTTTGACTTTTTGTTGCGTCGTCTCAGTGGTGACTTCATCCTGTTGTTCAACATTTTATATACAGTAGATCATTCACTTAAACACCTGTTTTATCGGCAAGAAGGACGTGGTTGCAGATCTTATGGCTACACAATGACCTCATACATCATTTGTGCATCAAGCCTGAACATAATCCATGCTTAACTTGCTAAGTATATGCTAAATAAATCCAACGTCCCACCTTAATACACACGCTGACTTTCCATATTGATAAAACGTTTGTGTTATTTATATGCATTTTCCATATTTTTAATCCATGTTTACTGTAAATTATTTGCTTTGTGGACCATTAAAATTTTGAATTCCTTTGATATCCTTTAAATCTAGAAAAATGGCTCTGTAGTTAAATTTGCGACAATTAGATACCGTGTGTATCGAGTTAAATTCATGCCTTGCTTAAACAACAGAATGTTTCCATTTAAAGGGAGGGCTTCATATGCTATCGAAGTGTAAAATATGATCTTAAGAAGAAATTGAATATCATCGCCTTCTATTCTGTAAATGGCTAGGTTGTATACCTGCTATGTCTGGCTTGAGTCTCAACTTAGTGTCCTCGCAGACTTCAATAATATCATTCCGATTTATGCATTTAGTATACCAGCGACAATATCATTTGTGTCTATTGGGACAGCAGCCCGTTTTTTCTTCTCCATTTCTTCAAGCCTAGTTTGTTTTATGTGCTTTATACGACTACTAGCTCTCTCAAGTAACTTTATAATTTTCAAATGGAATGTAGAAGATATAGTTGGAGAATCATTGGAAAGGATGAATTTAAACCAGTCTTCTATACTTATAAGTGTTAAGAGCATGTTCCAGTCAATGTAACGTTAAACTGTCTTGACCTTCTTAATAGGTAGATGGGAAAATAATATTTTGTGATTCTCATTTGAGAAAGAAGGGGAAATCAGCAAGTTAGTTAAATCTATGTTCACAGTAGTCACAAAGTCATTTCATATATCTCAGTTTAACCAATGTGCGTAACCTCACGCTAGACACGGAGATTGATATCGGATCACTGGGCAAACAAATTCTGTTCATATTCCATTCAAAGTTGGTGGAGGTGTCCTGCAATTATGACGTACCAAAGGCCTGGTAAAACATCGCGCGAGTCCATGTAATATCCAAATGCAGTTCGATATGTATTTACCTATCAAACTATATGCGCATTTATGTAAATCTTTTTTTATAGCGCTGATGATCCCATTTGTGTATAAGAGACTAAAGTATTGGGTATGCATAATCATATACATATATGAGAAGCTTGATGTAGCCAATTGGAAAATTTAGTGAAAATAATGAAATATCCGCCTAAATATCTGTCTAAACATCCATCTTCACAAATAGAAAGCAGGTTAATTTTCTGTTGATACCAAATGTTTCAAGAGGTCCATTACAAGTTAAAGTCAAAGATGTTCATTAAACAAATTTTCATCCAATATCGTTAATTTATACATGGAAGTTTTCATAGCACAATTAAAAAACACCAGCTAAATGTTAAAACAGCTAAAAAGTTTTGTCTCATGTCTTATGGCTAAACATTGAACCGATTAAATGAGACAAAAAGCACAGAGAGGAATAGTCACATAGAAAACAATGTAAAAATATTCGAACTCATATTTAATTGGTACAACAACTGAAGACATGCGAAACGTTTGTTGAAATGAAATACTGATCTATCAACAGAATGCAAGTAAGGAGCAGCCTAAAATTTATTAATGATAGACGCTGCAGCTTCGAATCCTATTTAATTACTTCTAATTGTTTTGTTTTCATTTGAGTCCAGATATCTTTTCAGTGGTTAATGCCGTGTGCAAATACGTGATAAAAAATTAAGAAAATTATCATAAATATTTGCAGAACACTGATATTTGGCAACATTGATACAAGATATTACAATGTTTAACGTGGAAAATACACATAATATATCTGAAATTGATTCGCTGTAATGGGCTTATCAGATGGTCATTTTAAGTAATGGTTTTGTTTAGAAGCACCCATATAAATAATTTCTATGACACCCCAGAGCGCAAATTCCAAAAGGCGTAATGAAACTTGACATTCGAAAAAAAGTAAACATTTTTGAGTACATACTGTTTTAACTTCAGCCAATAAGAAAGAGTCAATATGATACAGAGGAAGTTGATAATACTGGTAAAATAGAATATGACGAGTATGGCTTGAAAACTGTCTTGAAACCAGATGATCAATTGCAGTTAACAGAACAAGTATGTATCAGATCCAATATCATTCCATAACTAGGAATTAAAAGAAGATGTGACTAGAGTGCTGACAGCAACAAATCCACATGCACCCCAAAATATTGTCCGCTTCAACTTTAAAGTAAATGTTTTAATGTGTGTATAATTAGAAATTTAGGAATGTCAGTATCGACCGATTCCACAAGTCGATCAAACATCAGTACACTTTTGGTTAGAGGGGCATATGCTGCCAAAAGATTCGGACGAAGGAAGAAGACAACTTGCGAGAGCTGGACTTCTTAAGCTAGAAGGTAAATTTCACAACGTTACATTAATAAATTATTAGTTTCAGAAGATTTAGATAAAGAAGTACGTGATATGTTTTGTCATAATCTTCATATAAGGGAACGTTGGAAGAAAATCTTGAACAAATTAAGTTACCAGAAAAGAAACTAACAAACCAATTCAATTTCTGTGAAAGATCAACCCAAACGTACAACAATCCTTCAAGGGTTTGTTTTTGGGAAATAATCATGAAATCAGGAACGAGGAAATATGACAGAACCACCCCCAAGAGCAACCTTTTCATCTAACGTAACTCAATGGAGCATATTTGATGATTATAATGCAGATTTCGAAAAACAGGTTTGTATATGATAATTTATGCTAATTATCTAGCAAGAAAAGAACAAAGAAAAGAAGCCAGCTGCTCAAAAAGGTGAAGATAGGTCGAAAAAGAAAGCTATTCACGGCGATGCATTAGTAAGTGTGGTATATTTAGTTGAATAGAAATATCGAAATCATATTGTGGCGAGATAATTTATGGTTATTTGGAATATTACTATGACAATGTAAAACGAAGAGTTCCATACAGCTGCATCACGATTTTATGGAATGTATTGAAGCAGGGTCATCAGCTAGAAAAGTCAGGATATATTTGTTTTTAAAATCACAAATTACCGAATTATTCTTTTGATTTCAGTTAATATTCATGCACTGAATTCCTTTGTAAAGTACTGTCTGAAAGTTAGTTCAACTCTTTATTGACGTCTATCGGAACAAAATAAATTTAAAATATTTTCTAGTTGTGACCCGTTTGTTTATGAAGGAGTCTCTGGTATCCTGTTTGATTTGAAAAGAAATCGTAGACAGGGCCTGTGACCATGCTGATTGATCCGAATTTAATAAAATTTATTTTTTTAAACATGTTAAAAACGATATTCGATACTTATTCAATCAGAAATAGTAAACGACGACCGCAAAATCAAATTTCATCATCCATTACCTTCTTTTTGTCAGATGGACGATTTATCACGCTTCAGCAGACCGATTCAAATTGTGGAAAGAATGATCAACCAGAATACACACGATGAAGTGACCCAGGATTTCAAATACTACGAGGACCCGGCTGATGAATTTCGAGAACAGAGCGGGACACTTTTACCGTTGTGGGTTTTTTTGTTTGAGAAAGCTAAGAAATTAGCTGTCACGTCTCTCTGTTGGTCTCCAAAATATAGTGATCTTTTCGCTGTTGGTCACGGATCGTGTAAGTTATTCGTAATATATAGATGTATATTTAATTGATAGAAGGAATGATCTTAAGGATCAAATACAGGAGACATTGTTCAGATATAATAGAAGGTTAATCAATTTAAGTGAAACATTTCTAGCAAATTATAGATAAATTCAATGCAAAACTTTTCTTCAATGAAACGAATATTTAAAGCCATACTACTCCAGTGAACACTGATCAGTAGCTTATAAGTATCTTAGCATTGAAGATGTACACAGTCCAGGCGTATTTTATCAGACCGTATTCTAATACTCCAAACCACTGACATAGAAAATTTCTATTTATCGACCAATTGATATTTCAATAATCAAAGAAAATTAAGTCACAAAGAGAAAATGTTTGAATTAAGTACATGGTTGAAAGTTTTCGTGATTCGGAATTTGTTGATTGTATGCCACGCACTTACACACTTAAATGAGTGCTAACTCTGCTGTCATTAGGTGAACACAGTAAGATAAGTTCCAGTGAGCTGTGAAAAAGTGGTAGAAAATCTATAATTTAGAGCCACTGTTTAATGGAGTTCTTACAACGAAGCATGATGTTCAAACAACAAATCACACAGTGATTACTTGTCAAGCGCTCAAGGCCAGATAATGACAAAATTAATGTATTGTTCACATCCCCTGTACTTGTACATCACAACTGGATTCCTGTTTGCCGTCAACAGGTGGATAAAGTAAATTTACGTTTAGTAAGACTTGTAATAGCGAAAACGTGGTGAAAAAAGTTAGTTTGAATCAAGGATTTAATGGGGTTCGTTGAACAAAACTCTAAATTATAGGCTGTTCTGCAAGACTAATAAACTCGTCATTTCTTTCAAATCTTGCATAGAAAGTTTAGTTCACTTAAACAATTGCACTGAAGAAGATTTTGAGGTTCTCCAAGTCGTCAAACAAGGACATTTTATTGCACTGGCAGTGAGTTTCATGCTGAAACACGCTGGAATCACACTACAATTTCTATTTTCATTCTATTTCTTTGTCATATCTGTTTACGCCTGGGCAACCAGACAGTAACTCAGCCCACGTGCAGTCGCTGACTGTGCGGCACTTCGCCTGAATCAGGCTTGTGCTTTCACACACACACACACACACACACACACACCCGTTGTTGTTATTTTCTTTTAGAACGAGAACGAAAAGTCATCATCTGCTCATACGATGCCATGACCAGCTTTTGATTTAGCAATACTTTATAGCTTGATGTTTGCTGGCGACACAGTAATCTTTCCTTACCCTTGAGAGCAGCTCCTTTCACAAATGGACTAGTTTTCTTCGGCATGAATATAATTTGAGTGGACAATCAGCAATCTAGTACGCCGCACTTGCTGTATTAACACGTTTGTTAGTGATATGAAAGCTCTGGATGTTGACTCTACGAGTTGGGAAGAACATGCTCTTGACCGCACACTTTGGAGGCATTGTGTAAAGCGTCATCTTGAAGCTGGCAAAGGATATATACTGCTCTTAGCTGCTAGACGTAGATCACCTCAAGAGCATGGAAATGCCGATTATATTGCGAGCCCAGCTTATTTCTGTGAACGCTCCAGTGCCTTATAGTTTTGTGAAATTGTGTGGATCATGAGATCAGCAGGCGCTTGAGATGCACATCAGTGGTGGACATCAAACAATTAAAACTAACAAAGACGATTTATTAGATGTTTTCGCTCGAGTACGAGCTCTGAAGAATTATGGATCCGTCTAACAGAGAAATACAAGGAGCTCTACCAGTTAGATCAACGCTGCTCATACATTTTCTGCTTAATTATGATTAATTATTTAACATTTCGAACTTATGGAAAGATTAAATCTGAACAATTTTCTCCTTTCTACCAGACGATTTCTTGAAACAAACAACCGGTCTGATTTGCTTCTATACATTGAAAAATCCCGAATACCCAGAATACATCTTTGAGACGGAATCTGGTGTGCTGTCGTTGGACTTACATCCAGATTTACCTCATATGCTCTGCGTTGGATTCTACGACGGGGCTGTCGGAGTCTATAATATAAATCAGAAAAAGACCGGTCCACTCTATCTAAGCACCGCGAAAACCGGAAAACACACTGATCCTGTTTGGGAAGTGCGCTGGCAACCAAGTGATTTGGATGCGAATCTGAACTTTTACTCGGTCAGCGCTGATGGTCGCGTAACCTCTTGGACGCTTGTAAAGGTGAGACGTTTTCCCGATTATCCTCAAATTATCGCAGATAGCCAGATAGGACCAATGTTTTAGTACAATGTGTAGATCAAGTGCAGCATGAGTGATTTGAACGAAAATATAAGGCTAATTTGACTGTTAATTCTTTCAAATTCGGGCTGACGTTACCAATACGATTACAACAAAATTAGGAGAGATTTGAAATTAAGTTGGATGAGTTCCTAGCTGGTGTGACTAAACGAGAGCGTTTAAGTCTAAAAGTTCGTTTAGAATAATAGGTCCTAGGCCTTCTAGTTTCACATAATGCAAATACCGTAGTTTTAATATAACTTTGTCGTTAAATGGCTCACCCGTTGAACGTGTAAATAATTCTTTTATTAACGGAAATTTACTTGCCCACACTAAAGGAAGGTGTTGGTTCGATGCACGAGTGCCCGGTAAGCAGAAATTGGTTACAGATGTTTGTTCTTTATTTTCGAATAAAATTACTCTGTCGGAGTAGTTCACGCGTCGTTCGCTTGTTACAGAACGATATGGGACAATTCGACGCCTTGGTTCTCAAAATGATAAACAGTGGAGGCGACACGGCGGAACCTTCGCAACTTATCACATTTGGTAAGCCAAATCAAACCACACACTTAGTATCACAGTGCAGCAGATTATTCAAGTGATCGCCGAAATTCACACTAGTGATTGCACACATTGTCCGATATATATGAAAAGTATTTTGAACTCATACTGTTGTTCACGCCCCTTCACAAACGTTTCATTATCGTTGGCGGTTTGTATACGATTATATTGTGGATATGTCAATATTTATCTTCGTGTGTAATGAAATAGTGAATATTTAGTAGTGGTTGGTACTTTTAGTCCAATTTATGTAAAGGTTTTCACAAGCAAACACCATGTTGAATAACAGGTTAACAAAATGTACGATATTGGTTCTTATCGTATATTTCCAGCATAATGCACTATCAATCTCATGTTTACTGCATTCTATGTTGACTACATGAACAGATACTACATGCTGTTGATTTTTTTAGTGGCCCAAACAAGCATTCGGGCAAATTTTGAACATTTGCTCACCCAATGTTTCTCAGCATGCAAGGATTGCACGCCATTCTCAAAGATTACGGTCAGGAACCATTATAAACATTCTCTCAGATTTTAAACTGAACCGCCGCTGATTAAAAATTTGTAGTAACGGCCAAAGTAATGTTTTGCTCAAATCCCCCGCACTTACACACCACTACTGGCTGTTTGCCGTCATCGGTTGGAGACAGTAAGATTAGGTTCAGTGAGCCTTGAAACAGTGTATAAACGGTAAACAAATGTATACAGTAGTGCCACTGCTGCATAGGGTTCGTACAACGAACCACGATGTTCAAACACAGAATCACAAAATGATTCTTGGTCAAGCACTCAAGGCGCATATGGATGACCAAAGTATTGTTTTGCTCACATCTCCCGCACTTACACACCACTACCGGTAGTAAGGGTGTTTTCTTAAGTTTTTAACTCTCCGCAACAAGCTAAAACAACTATTCCTTCCCGTTTATTCGGTGTTAGTTTAGTATGTATCCGATGGGAAGACATGACACGGAAAGCAGATTGGTTGGGTGTCCACGACAAATGTTCCTGACTCATTAACGTTTGGCAGGGTTAATAACGTTACTAATATGTGCCAGTCTGAAAAGAGATTCATGAATCACAAATGTCAAAAGGTAGACCGTAGCAATTGTCGTAAGCGATGGGCAGAGGATATGCATTAGTGCCTCCATTGTAGACCGCCGTGATACAAATTGTTAAAATTTCGAAGGACTTGATACGGATGAGTAATCGGCTAGGCAGATTTATTTATTATTGAAATCAATAAATCACGACGCTTCCAAACAGAACGCAGATGGCATCTCTAAAAACGTCAGAGTAAGTGAATCACACTGAATCACCCTGTCCCAAGAGGATGTTTAGAATTAAATGGCCATTGGTTTGTGTCGAGACCGAATAATTACCCATAGCATTTTCCGACACCGCAAACTATATATTCAAAAAGTAAGCCTTTTTGTTATATGAATGATAAAACTATCACAGTACTTAAGTTTTAATTCAATTTAGGGAAAAGAAACAGCATATCAAACTTTGGCTGTGGTTTTGAAAATTCAGCTCTGAACTGCTGCCAATATATTCCGCTAATTAGAAGAAATTACATATCAAGGTGAATATAATAACTACTTAATTCCCAGATTAAACAATATATCCATCCGTTTCGTTACCCAGATCGTTTACTAGAAAACGCAAGAAAATGTACGTATTCTTGATTTCTCACAAACTTTAAAAAGTGATACTGACGATGGAACACTGTACAAAATTTTAACGACGCATAATCATTCTGTAATTCCAGTGTAACGTGGGCCGAGTCAAGGATACTCGCTTAGTTTCTGTTTAGGGTAAGGATGTAGAATGCAGTCTACACATCAATCATAACACCACATGGCAAAAGTAGTTTTATGCCAGCAAATTTCTTGCTCTTTTGTTTTGTTGTATTTTGCTTGATGGAATGGCTTTCAGTGTAAGTGTAACAACCAACTACTCAGTATTCAGCTCTATCCCAATTTTAACTCGACAGCGAAACGTATACGTGGAACAACAAATTAACTGATCATGATCAGGTCTAACCTCCCATTCTTTTTCTGACTTACCCTTGCAGATTGTGGAACAGCCTTCGATTTCCACCGCACACTTTCGCATCTGTTCCTGGTCGCAACCGAAGAAGGCATGGTATACAAATGCAGTAAAGCTTATAGCTCCCAGTACCTGGGCAGCTACGAAGCCCATCACATGGCTGTTTATCGAGTTGCTTGGAATTATTTTCACCCCGATATATTCATCACTTGCTCAGCAGACTGGACGGTGAAAATATGGGATCATAATAAAAAGTGAGCCCCAGTACAACTCTCAGGCTGTTTCAACGAGTGAGCATTATATACATACGTTTCAGCACGAAATGAAAAACAATTCTTGAGTGAGAGTCGAATTGTATGACAGTGCAATGTCAGACTGTCTTGTGTTAAAATCCTTGATTCGAGAGGGAATACAGTCTCTTAATTAGTTGCAAAATACGAATTCGTATCTACATACATCATATTTTTTGGCTACTTAACCATAATTGGTAATCAAAATTAATTTATTTTAGGCACAAGGAGCTTAACAAAAATGATATGAATGATACGATACTCTATCGGATAGTGCTAAGAAAATTTCGAAAACAAAACTCGGACTGCAAACAAGTTTCTGGCTTACTACTTAGCTAACTTCCCACGCCGTTGGACACTTTCGACCCGTTCAATTTAAAAAAAATTAAAAATTTTTATACGCAGTTGCGGTTTAAGCATTGTGATTATAAAGAAGTTTGTAATACGTTACATTATTTACCATTGTTTTGACTTATTCCGGTGTAGTACATACGACTACATCACAAGTATCATAACAAAAGCTGTTCTGTTAGATTCGTTTAAATTAAGGGGATGTCACTTTAATGAGTTTCGCCTTGTTTTCGACGGATAGGTGGCAATTTGTTGAACGCGGGGTTCAACTAGTGATGCAGCTGAATATGTCTGCTGCGTCTCTATCTCTGTTGGTCACGCATCTTATGTACGAAAAACTGTCGGTTTTCTACCCATAATTGCCAGGCTTTTTTCAAACATGGTGTGCCTTTTGATGATTTCCGCTTCGTGAAGGAGCCAACAACATTTGTTGTGGTCGCCCGAACGATCTGATCTCCATGTCAGGTCTTACCATCGGATGCAGTGTAAGCTAAAACCGATCGGTTGGGCAAACACAACATATGTTTCTGGCTCCTTCACTACTGACAAATCTACTGAAATGTGATAGTCTCGAGAAAGATTATTTAACGCTTAATTGCGATCGGCCAAACGGTGTAAGGTGGCCCAGATCATAAGGCGTAGGACTACAATGGTGATGGTCGGAGGTTCGATTTCCATCTGAGGCAGAGGATATGCACTGTTGACAAGCTACCATAAAAGCGAACCTCGGGGCCAGTGCATCAATTTTGGATCACGGGACTTCGTACTGATGAGTAGTCACAAACATAAAGAACGAATTCTTCAACACACGCTAAATGTAAGGTTATTTTGGTTTGCACTTGTCATTATGTGAGATAAAAGAAACTCCAATGATATTATGGAATCTTAGCAATTATACGATACTGAATAATATGCCATACACACGAAGAATCCAATCAACATTCAATCCAATGATAAAACACGTGGCTCTCAAAATGCTATATTTCGAATCAACGGGATATTAAAATCATACTGAATATTCGGCTGTCTCTTTGTAAACTTTGCACGAAGAGGTATGAGCGAGCTAAATCTTACCGAAAATGATCTATTCATTAGAATCGCTAACCGTCACACACAAATAACTCTTGATTACGCTTGAGCCAGCTATCGAGCAACGTCCTCTTAACTATGCTTATGATGAAATTGATATTTTCGTAAAAAGCGCTGAATGAACGTTTGAAGCGCAATTCTTGTGAAAGATTTATAACATATCCTATGGTGTTGTACAAGGGTTTCATCGTCAATCATGAATCTTGTACTTCACAACGAGTTCAACTTGTCACGGATATCGAACCACAGTTCACAATTTCGTTTATCGCTTTACAGAGATCCAGTATTCATGTTTGATTTGGGAGCTCCAGTGGGTGATGTGGCTTGGGCTCCTTACTCATCCACCGTGTTTGCCGCAGTCACCGCAGATGGTCGTGTTCACGTCTATGACCTATCGGTTAACAAGTACGAACCGCTGTGCAACCAACTGGTGCTGGCCAAGAAGAAAAACAAATTGACCCACGTCGCCTTCAATCCAAAATATAGCATTATCATCGTGGGCGACGATCGGTGAGTGAATCGCAGGTGTGGCACCATTCGTGGACTGTGGTCTAATCGAGCTTCATTCGCTTTTTCAGAGGTCAAGTTACTAGTCTAAAATTGTCACCAAACCTACGGAAGAAACCAAAGGTAAGTAAATGCTACTTTATTTAGATGAAGAGATGTGTAATCGTGCCACTTGAATTACGATTATGGTGTTCATTGGTGGTTTAGAATTTTTAAAAAATGGTATACCATGGTAAGATTCGCCATTCAAGATTTAAGATAAAAACAGCTGTACGATACCGTGAGATATACGTATAACATTCTAATTCAATCCAAGCGTTTCTAAGGAGGAGTAAAATTAATTCAGTGTATGAAATGCGGCAGAAAAAGTAGGTGGAAATGCGTGTTTAGGTGTGTTAATTTGAATCATTGGGGTCAAAACAGGGTTATTCAAAGTAAACGCTCCCAACTTTTGTTCGAAAATCGGTTCACTCGGGGATGATGCTAACGATTTTTAAGGACTGATTCAACGTTTGAGCTACTGTTTATGCGGGAATGTGGAATTGTAAGCGGTGTGGGAGTATTGCGCCAGGTTAATCGAGGCCAAATTGCATTTAATTTTATAACGTCTACTTCAAATCACTCGGTGCAACATAAACTAAGTCACCCCTTGCGTTTCACTCCCACATAACGATTGTGTCCAGAGATTCATCCGTGAGGTCAACCATTCCAGCGCTAACTGCGTTCACACAGCCCACAAAACAAGAGAAAGCTAATTGGTCAAACGCATTGATTGTTCACATGACAAACAATTAATCATAGACCTATCTTATATAGGCAAATTAAGTAACCACAGCATTGACTTCAACATGTCTGTCCTGGTTGTCCCCTCGATCTGATTTCATGTCAACCGGTTCACTCAAGCCCTGACCACGAAGGGATCGTTTGACCGACCTTCTGAAACGCGAATTATTACGGGTCCGCGTTTGTCATCGTCGGTCGTTTCAGTGCTTTCTGCACTCGTATTGTGTTGGATGGTGATGTTCTACATATTATCCAAGAGCTCGTGATTAGCCTTCATCGTTAGGGCAATTCACACCCACAGCATTGCGAGGTTAAGATTCGGACTGCGTGTCGGGAGACTGAAACCAACTGCCATGCGTAAAAATGCCAGTTTCGGTAAATAGGCGTATTCACACCATTCACCCAGAGACACGAAAATTGATTTTGTCCAGTTTACACTCAGCATCTTGGGCGGATCGGATGACACAGTGGTCAAATAACTTGCGTTTTGTTTTCACAATTCACTCGTTAATGCGCACGTGTTTATTTTGTTGACGAATGTTTGAACATAGTTGGCTTTACCAACAGAACAAAACCGATCACAGGATGTTTTGAATGGTAAAACAAGCCAACTTGGATAATTTGTCTAAGCTTATGCATTCGAATATACGTTGAGTGCTGATATCCAAATCTAATCCAACAGTGGTTTCGATGTTCAAGTATATCGTGTTTACGCAATCTACCATCTGAATATCATTCAGTAGAGAAATCATGTTTATGAGGATTAGCCAGCAACTGTATAAATAGTATAAATGCTATAAATTTCTTGTGGTCAGCATCATTAAATTGGGGTCAAAACGTAGATTGCAGCAAATTAAGATTGCTCCAATGGCACGAGGACTGGAGAGTTTTGCAAAATGGTAACTCACATTGAGTATAGTTTGTGAGGATTATGAACGCGAGAAAATGCCATTTGGATGCGATTTTAAAATCAACAACGAACAACCACATGCCAAGGCGATCGAATTTGTTGAGGCAGGTTACGGTCGATAAACTTAATTGGACCAAGATAGAAAATGAAAAGCTTTATAGGAAATTTTAGCTTGGGCTCCACACTAATGCTTAAATACCAATATCCTGGATTCACCTTATACTTCATATTTGACTAACCATCACCTTTGCCTTAAAGAAGCTACAGCGAGTGCTCACACAAAAATGTTCCAACCAATTGCCCATAAACTTCTTTCAATGACGAGATGATAGGTATTAGACATTCCAATTATCGTGAGATCTACTTACTCCATATTGCTCAAACTTCAACGTTAGTGATGACGATCGGCTCACAAGGCGGCCGCAGTGTTCCTCTTTAAACTTATCACACACTTTTAACTGATTCATTCATTTATTTACAGGAAAAGAAAGGCCTCGATCAACCAAAAGGTCCAGAAATCGAAATCCGCAAATTGGAGAAGATTTTAAATTTGGCTGGCTAATTGACCGCCTATGATTAGGGAGTTGGTGAATGTTTGCGAGAAACGTGCACTCCGGCAGTCTCCTCAAAAATTGATCAATTACACTGTGTTGGTTAACAAGGCGCTTTTTCTCTCAAAATGGTAGATACATTGGCCCTGAGTAAAACACTCGTGCAGATTCAGTATTGGCAGACGAATCACATAGGCCCTGAATCGCAATGGAACGAACTTGTAGTTTTTCTGAAATTGAAGATTGACGAGATCTCGCAGATCGTTCCTAAAAGATCCGAACATGAACTTCGTTTTGTTGTTCGCAGCAGAACAAAAAAATGGATAGCGTTGAAGTGAGCAACGTGGATACAGCATAAAACCAGGAAGACTTCTACTACTGGGCAGTATTTTCGTATGCCACGCAACAAAGTGACTTCACTTATTCGAGAGGATAAGGATGCTCACCAATTGATGGTGTTGTCAAAAATAGTACGCAACCCTAAGTTACAAAACAAAATCCTAAACGCGAAAGCAAAAATCAAACCAGATATTTTTGCTGTTCAGAATGACGTAAAACTCATTAAGACCGCATTGGAAACTGCGATTTATTACTCTAAATTGTACGCGTCAAAGGTTTCCGTGGAACGTTTTTAGTACTCAGGAATTGAAATACTGAGTGAAAGTTTGATAAATACAGAGATTGTCGCAAGTCGATTGTTCAAACTGAATGTAAGAAAATCACCAAATTTCCACAGGTTCTGTCGTTGTCAGCCTTGTGAACCGCTTTCCAGCCTGTTTAACTATTTCTTTTCTTAACGGAGTGGTGCCAAAAGAATGAATGTCCGGTTCGAAACCACCAGCGGAGTCCCACAAGGATCTGTGCTAGACTGGCTCTCTCTTCTCTTATAGATAATCGATTTACCCCCCTCATATCACCCAGAAATAGTCCTGTTCGCGGATGATACGACTTATAGCATTGTGTCTACCAAAGTAAATCCACTAATACACTTGTTTGAAGTGTATAACTGGAGTGTAACGTGGACAAACCTTAACCCTTGGCGTTTCGGGTTCCCGTATTTGTTGTCAGCGACAGTTTCTGCCGTACATGCTGCAGTTTTTTTAGAATTCCCTATCTCAACATGTGGTTGACTCTTCTTGTCTGGTGATATTTAAGGCCAAATTAGACATACATGTAAAGAATCATCATTAGATATACTGTACTCGTCAGTTACTATTATTTTTCAAATTTTCATGCATATTGTAATCCTGTGGTGTTGAAAAGTATTAACTTTTGAACCATAAATCCTTTATTCCACTGATTCGCAGCTCTTCCCAACAATGTATGCATTTTCATGATATGACCAGATCACATCTTACCACATTCTGTGGTAATCTACAAAATTTCACTATCAATGAAATATTTGAGACCGCTCTGGAATCGACAGTCGTGAAAAGTAAGCTTGAACGATTAGAGTTCTAACCGATTCAAGTAAAAAATAATTTGATCGAGTTGTTTCTACCAGCATTCATTCAGATTTGAGCAGCAAGCAAAAATAAAGTGCACCAGGACGGTCATTATGCAACATTTAATTGAATATTTCATTTACACGGTTAGCTTCGCTAATAAAATGTAACCATTTCTTAGATGTTTCAATGTTGCTTGCTGAATACCTACATTAATTTCAGAGTAATTCGAGGTGGTAAATAGTATAAAATGCATTATGCTTAACAATAATCACATGAAGTTAAAAACTAAAATGAGATCAGACTGATCAACTTAAAGCAAAAGCTGTTAGACCGATTGAATAAGTGACCGTATACCACCGCATTATACGATAGCAAATCTCACAACTAACAATTGTCAATAAGGATGACTTTACACCTCAATGTAAAATTTAAACGACACCCACCCTGAAGATAAGGAATTCTCCTGAGACTGATATCATTAATCAATCGATCCTAAAACGATGTGCCACACTATTAAGAATATTTCACATACGCACACTGATTACTCAGTTGCTGTCCTATATACAAAGGTCATCGCTTTCGTTTCACACGTTTGTACGGCAGGCTTCACGCACGCACGACGATCGGAGGCGAGATCGTTACAAATCCAGTCGTGTTCCCACCTTAGAACCCCATAGACGGTACGCAGTCCTATGGCATTTATATCCTGCTTCACAGTTGACGCCCAGGTCTTCGCCAACGCTAAGTACGCGCGGGTTTAGGGTCGTGGCTGAGTCTGTCTTTCAGAGGACGTGGCCAAACCACATTTGTGGTCTTCGCTGTTGGATGTGAACGGAAAGCGGAGGTATTCCGTTACATCGCGCCTGAACGGCAGCTTTAGATACCCGGTCAGTATATCGGAAGCCCAAATATTATACTAAGGCACAAATGGTCAAACACTCCTAAAGATCGTACATCTGTAACCTTAGCGACTACGTCTCACATCAATAAGACAGTAAACGTATTTTAGTCTTGAGGCTGATCCCGGGACTGCACTAAAGAGTGCATTTTAGCTGAAAAACCCATAACGCGCACGATCAAAATACACATTGTATTTTGCTTGACAATGGGACGACATACTGGAACCTTGGTTTTTGCTACGTTTATCTCGAGGCCGACTTCTGCCGTTGAGAGACTAATGTGGTATAAAATACTTTGCAGCATTTCGGCATTTTCGCCAAAAATAACGAAATGATCGGCGTAGTCGAGATACGTTGATACTTGAACCTATTGATAGTCAGTTAATGCTCTAGTTCATAATCCACGACAAAGTTGAACAGAAGTGGGGATAACGGACAGCCTTGCCTAACTCATATATGCAAACTAAATTCGCATGACTCTTCACCGTAGCATAATATACCATAAACAAGCACGGTCTACAGAGTCTAAGGCAGCGCAAAAATCGATAAAACATGCTATCGTTTGCTGCTGATACTGTGCACGGTGCTCCAGAATCCTGGGTGAATATTTGGTCTACACAGCCCATCCCTGGTTGACTCTAGTACGCAGATTTCGTTTGACAGAGAACAAGGTTTGGCAGTAACGTAGCAGACATCTTAGCTCCGGCGTCGATTAGGCTTATTCCGCAGTGGTTTGAGCACAGAAGATTTATCTGCACCTTTACGTTTGACACTACCAACCAGTTATATGATGGCTGATAGTAAAAAAATTATTAGGCAGTAATAAGTTATTGACGTCTGAAACATAGGGATTATCATTCGACGATTAAAGCTGAACAAATGGAACGGGCTGTTGAATTTGGAGATGCATGAAATCACAAGTTTGAGAGACCAGACGGAATGAGGTGATGTTAATCTGAGTAGATGTATACGTAAGAAAAAATGCTGGTACGGAGGCCAGTATTCACGCGTGTAGCATGTTACCGGCAGAAAAAAATGTTGAACTGATTGTCTAATTCAAGCGTGAGTATACAAGGCATCAGTGCGACCTGCTTAGTAAATAGGGAGGCTCAGCGCGTGCGCCGATATCTGAAAAATTCAATATTCGATTTGCCTTGCAAATGACCATGGTTCGGTGAATGCGCAATCGCAAATGAATTTTTACCCTAGTACATGACTACCACTGAAACCAAAGGTTTTAGAAATCATTGGTTAAACTTGTATTGGACGATCGTTGAGCTTACCTGATTGGGTTGCCAACGTTTATGACATCATCAGTGTAACTTCTTGTGAAGCGAATGAGTCACCAGCTCTTGTACTACATTCTCCTACAAATCCATGGAGTCTGCCGTACCAACGTATTGATTTCTCCATCGCTTGTATAATAGATATTGTTCATAGCTTTCAATAAACATAGATCGTTGAAATGAATATGATTGGCTGCTTGCAGAGCACGCCATACACGAGAATTTCCCGAGGTTTGACAATCAAGGGTGACTTAATCCGTATTCCATAAATGCGACCGGACGATATCAATGACAGGTTCATTTTAGGCGCATAACAGGAATCACAACGGCATTAAGCCAAACATCACAGACACACTCAAGAATATAGTAGAAATTAGCTTGATGTTCCATTCACATCAGAAGTTATGATGATGATATCGTCTAGGTTGGTCAGGAAAGGTCCATAAAGCAACAGGCAAGCACGGCAGACACGCAACTATGAACACTTTGACACTGCTGGGTTAATAACCAGCGTTCCTCCTGCATTAAACAGAACTAATGCGTCACAATCCCATAGAATTAACCTTTTTAAAACTATTACTCATCTATCGTTAGAAATGCAGAACAGGCTTAGGAAATTGCGTGTATTCAAATGTGATCTTTGAGAATATCACAAAATAGATGGCAAACCCGCGAAAGTTATCATTGACGGTGAGATGTGACTGGCGGAAAACATTACATAAAAAAGCAGGGGAATAAGCGCAAGAACATGTGGAATGTTTCTGACAAGACGAGACAAACTATGTACAATGCTGATATACATAAGTTAAGAAATGAGATATATTGTGTTATGTTCAAGAAGATTCTAACAAGTAATCAGGCAACACCATGGACGATACAAAATCGGCTGACAGATAATCATGACATGCAAATTTCCACGTCCAGAGCTTGGCCAATTCTTCGAAGCGTGCCCTGTCGCGATTGTACAAAGCGCCAATAGTAGGCTCCATACACACGGTGGTGTAAGGATCCGTCAGAAGAGATTGAACGCTAATTAACAATTTCTCCAAGGTAAGAGCCAAACTCCAGTTGTGTTGAATGCAATCCATACCAACATCACCGTGGAAACTAATGTTTGGGTGGAGAATCCGGGTGAGAAATCGAATGACTGGGGGTCTGATGGGATAGCTATCAGGGACGAGAATGTGTACATGAAAAAGTCCACCTTGATAAGGAGATTGAGGAGGGCCCTCTATCCCAGCCAAACAGTGGGAGTATGTTTTTTCATCTAGAGCAAGCACTCGAATGCCAAATGGCGGATCTGTGCAAAGATTCTTGATCTCATGCACAATACGGCGGTAACGTAGATTGGGAGCTTCGACGGGAAAAAGGGTCGGGAAGTGCAGCCGTTCTAAACAAAAGCGACATGTGACGCTTTGCATTAGATTAAGGTAGAGCTGGCGCCAGCTTGTAACTCGAATGTGTGTGGTGAACAAAGGCCAGCGAAGATGAACAAAAGTTGACCAATCCTGATCTGAAATTTCTTCATCAATTACTTGACGGAAACGAGGCGATGCTTGACGGAGTGTCCACAAAGAAATATCATCTAAAAACTGGAAAATATGTAGCAAGACTTCTGTTGGGAGATCATCGAGCGAATGCTGTTGAAGGGACACGCTCCGGCAAACACCTGAATGAGTGGAAATGGGAAAGTTGGATTTGGGAGATCGTCCCAAGTGTCGCTGTCGTAGGGAGTAGGTTGATTGACAAAAGCATGAATGCCCGGCAGAGGGCATGCGATGAATTTCCGAAGAGGAGTCAATGTGCGTTGAGAGATCGACATCATGCCAATCTACCGACGTAAACAGATCCGAGCCCCGTTCTGGATCCTCGTTTCCACTATCATTCGAAGCTTCTTTTCGATCGAAATTAGATAGCTCCGTCGTGGACGCGGAACAAAATTCATACACAAAAGCGTGGCACATGGAACAAACTGGCTGCCCGCTGCCGAAATCATAATATCCGTTGCAAAATTTGCAAACAACCTGTCGGAAAGCAAAAACATGTTTCGGTAAGCGAGCAATTTGAAAATGGCGTTAGCATGACTAGATGAGTAAAAATCTATTTATGAATGTTAGCAATAATTACACGACAGAACCATGCAGCCATTGGAACAAAAGGACAGCAGTGATTTAACCAATAGAAGCACGGCATTTGATACATAGGATCATGATATTTCAGGGTTGTTGTCACGATTTAACAGTGTTGCAATGCATCAACGCAAACATTTCACTCCCATTCAACCGGACATTTGAAATACTGATAGGCTCGTTTGATGCTTGATACTGAATAGTTTTGCCGTTGATTCTGTTTTTCGCATGTATTGTAAAGCTAGAATCCAAGGAATCTCTTCCACTGAATAATGGAATTCCATCAAGACAACGTGAATTTTTCACCAAATAGCCGCGACAGGGGAAATAATACTCCAGCAGTTATGTGGCATTTAACAATCAACGCCCACCAATTTACCACGCATGGCGCATGACCAAGAATCATGATAAAGGATATGCTTAGAATCAGACACAAATTCAAAAGAGTAGGCATAAATTATAAAGCCGGAATTTGGGTAAAATAGCGCAGATTCTGAGATCATAGCCTGTGGTATGGCCAAGTCACCAGGTCAAGAAAGATAAGTAAGATAATAATTTATTTAACCGTACCGCCTCTATAGGACAAAAGAACCACACAATCGCACATCCGTGCAAGTAGCCTTTTAAATACTAAACATTAAGTTAGTAATATGAAAGTAGAAGTAAAACTACAGCGAGCGCAACTGTAGCTAATTAACGTTTACATATAATATAACGCGTTTCTAGGTTGCGAACGTAGCTGGCAGCATACAAGACACAATGAGTTTCAATCTCGTGCGGTGTGCAGTCGAACAACGTCATTAGCTGTAAACGCTCGCCAACAAAGGACAAGAAAATGATTGCAGACGAAGAGCATACAGTTGAAGGAGTTACACCACATCCCTTATTAAACGTCGTACTTTTCAAACAGAGCGACAAACGGGACCTGTATAACCAGAAGGCCGACAGTTAAAAAGTACGACTAAAGGCAACTCTTGATAGTACATAAAAATCAAAACCGAACATACAGTAGTCAATAAAAGCACGTGGAACGGGTTAATCCAGTCGATAAGGTGGTAATGACGAAAAGCCGATTCACCGTCGCAAATTACCGCAGTTGAGGAATTAAAAAATCAAGAAACAATGATCTCAAGACACCGGTACAGTGAACGATTCCAGTCCATGAGATCAAATGTTAAACAACGTACGCGTGAATGAACGATCAATTGAGTCATCATCTTCATCATCATGATGGACAGCAGTACACCGGTATCAAGTACCGGATGCTTAACTGCCATACAACTACGTTAAAATGCCAAAAACGATGGGGAAGGGTGGGAGTTAAAAAGTTAATGAATTTGTAGAAGATTAGACACTGACACATTGGGATGAGGTGCCTACATCTCGAATCAAACAAGCATTCACTCGAGTGTTGTGAACGAGTAGAGCGATATGACCAGCGGCTTTCAATCTCACGTATCACCATAAACTTTTACCGCCACCCTGCTTTATCAAATACAAGATTAATCAAACATTTTAAGATGCCTACAAAAAGACCACCACGGAACACGATTTTGAGTTACATCATCAAGTGTAAGAATTAGTTAAAAACTCATTTATCTCGCATATATGATTACAAAAACTGTAGGCAGACTGGTACTGCTCATTTTGTTCCAGTGTACTAAACGGGTCCGAAGTTGGCGATGTTGATTAAACACGAAAAAATTAAAAATACAAACAGGAAACTTGAAGGTGTTAAAACACAGGAGTGTTTTGGTTGTGTAATACCGCATAATCACGGTACTTTTGTGCTATTACTTACTATGGTATGGTATGAAAGCACAAGCCTGATTAAGGCAAAGTGCCATACAGTCAGAGACTGCACGTGGGCTACGATACTGTCAGGTTGCCCAGGCCTAGACAGATATGAGGGGGAATAGAAATGGTAGTGAGACTCCAGCGTATTTCAGTATGAAGCTCACTACCGTTGGTCAATCAATTTAGCACAACGTTAGACGTACAGCACAGAAATGCTGCACGATTGCACATCCGTGCATACTTACTATAGCAACAATATAGATAAACATATTCGCGGCCTACATTTTTTAAGGAAACTAACGAATCAGTCACGAAATGATTGAATGTGCAAGTGTATATTCGATCAACTTACTTTGGAATCACTCATAAGTATCACGCAGTTCGGATCACATCAATTTGAAATCACAGTTAACAACTAAAAAATAAAAACGCACAACAGTCAATCATAAATCTAGAACGTAATCTGATCTGAATACAGATAAAGCAATATGTAAACGAGTACGTCATCAACATAATCATGAAGCACAAGTCTGGAGCCAGACAAAGTGCCAAGCAATATGAAGTAGGAAAAGCAGATAAGCAAGCGTGTGAAAAAAGGGAAAGCAGGCAAGCGGAATAAGCAAAAGCAAATGCGCAAAAAGCAGCTTGTTTTTTGTAGTTTCACTGCATGCGATTTTTTGTTTTTTTTATATAAAATAATACCGAATAAAAATTGACACATAATAAAATACACTGGCGCCACTGACTTCGGTTTGCAGCCATATCAAGCAACTATCCAAGCAACTATTAGGGGGAGCTTTTGGACATCACCCAGGCAAACGAATACGTCCAACTGAGCCTAGCGCTACAGTGAGTTTCTTCATTACAACGCGCCACGTCATGGACGGGCCACCCGATCGTTTCTCCCAACTTCTGCCAGGCTCTGCGAATAAGGCGTTGTACGGTAAACGGTAAGTAGGCATTCTTAAAACATGTCCCAACTATCGCAAGCGAGCAAGCATCAGCATTTCTCTCAGTCCGTGGTCCTAACACCCGCTTGCAGACATCTATATTTGTAGCACGATGCTGCCACCGAATGCGAGCAATCCTACGCAGGCAACGGGTATCAAGAAAAGAAAGCCGACGGACATCTTCAGCTCGGATAGACCAGGTTTCGCAGCCATAAAGTAGTTTAACACACACCACTACATTGTAGACTCGACCTTTAGTACGTGAACAAAAAGAATCAATAGTGAGTTGTCAGTTGGAGTGCACATACGAATCGGATCGTTTAAATATAGCTCATCATGAACATAGACTACGAGGTTAGAATGCCCGTGAGATCATGATTGTGGATTTCTAATAACGATGATTATAATTTGGCTTTGCAGTACGATAGATAAGTTTACTGCGAAAGTAAGCCAACCTTTCGTCTTACTGACTAAATTTAAGCTAGAACACGGAGTTAAATAAGAAAGACTGTACATCGATAATGCATAAGTCACTTGATAAAATTGCACAAATAAACAAATATCACCAGAAGCTACCAAGGATTTTCCTGGATTATGACATTACAACGATGCCTGGTATTCCAAAAAATCATCATCATGGACAGCATAACACTGGTAACAAGTACCACGTGCTTAACTGCCATACAACCATCACATAGTAAAAATTATAAACAAGATGGGGAAGTGAGGGATCTAAAAACCTACTGATTCTATAGAATTTTGGGCACAGACACGATGACATGAGGTGTCTACATCTCGAATCAAACATGCATTTAAGCAAGTGTTGTGAACGAGTAGAGTGATATCAGCATGACAGCTTCTTTACGACTTTCACGGTCACGTATCATAACAAGCATTCCTCGCTATTTCACTTGACAACATACAAGATTAATCAAACACCACAAGATGTCTACAACCAGTCCGCCACTGAACATGATTTTGATACCAATAAGAGTAAGTAGCAAATGAGAATTAACCTGGGAGACGGGTCGCACCAACTGAAGCTAGTATGACAGTCAAAGCATTCATCTGCTTGAGCCAAGTGAGAGTGTTTTGTTTGTTTGTATTTGTACCGCCGAAGCGAGTACACTACCGCACTACCTGATCGGTCTCTCATTCAAATTTGTTACCGACTAGCGTTCAGTTTCGTTTATGTGCACGGTATGGTATGGTATGAAAGCACAAGCCTGATCCAGGCAAACTGCCGCACAGTCAGTGACTGCACGTGGGCGATATTACTGTCAGGTTGCCCAGGACTAGACAGATATGAGGAATAGAGAATAAAGATGGTAGAGAGTCTCCAGCGTGTTTCAGCATGCAGCTCACTGCCCGAGGCCAATCAATTTAGCACGGTGTTAGCCGCACAGCAAAGAAGTACTGTACGATTGCACATCCGTGTGCACGGAGGCGCTTTTTGCGCATTTTCTATTGCATATTACGCTTGCCTGCTTTCCCCTTTTTCACGCGCTTACCTGCTTTTCCCGCTTCATATTGCTTGGCACTTTGTCTGGCTCCAGACTTGTGCTTTATGATGATGATGATGATGATGACTCCGCCTGTTTGGAATAATATACCGGTTTATGACAACATCCCCATCACTCTGCATTTTCAAAGAGCGACTTGACGCTTAACTCCATTTTCTCAACAAGCTCAATGGATTTTAGCTTCTTCCCGATACTGCACCCACATTCCTCATCCTTTCCAGATACATATATACGGAAATACGCCGATTCATCTCCCCTTGTATTTACTGTTATGATATTTATAATCCCGCCTGTTACGGAACTTTGGCAAAGAAAATGCCGTTTAACAGATATATCATATATCACAGATATGTCAGTATGGTAGATCCTCAAACTGCTTGATTATGGGGGATTTCAATGCTCCTAGTATTGATTGGACTTCGCTAGAGGAAGGTTCTGTGTCATTCGAGCTGGACTTATTGGACGCTGTGGTTGACGTGGGCCTCGTGCAGCATGTTTCCTATCCGACCAGAGTGGGCCCTACTGGGTGAGTCCATTTTGGAATTGGTATTCACTCCCACGCAGTCCGATATTACTCAGCTTCAGACTAAAGCTCCATTAGGCTGTAGTGATCATGCCACCTTAAGTTTTATTTGGAAACGCAACACTGGCTGGGTACCAAATCCAATTCCCAGAAGGAATTTTTGGAAGGCAGACGCGGGTAGGTTACGGGATGTTGCTTCATCTCTCGATTGGTCTTTCGATGAATCAGCTGATGTTGAATATTGTTGGCTGGTGATCCGTAATAATATTTTGACAGTTATTGAGGTGGCTGTTCCGTTGTCCACACGTCGTCGTAAGGCGAAACGTCCCCCTTGGTTTGGTAAGGAGCTACGGAAACTTTTGCGGCAACGTCAAAAGCTCTGGTCGATATTCGTAAGTCGGAAAAACGCCACTGACTATGACAATTATCGGCAAGCTAGAAACCTTTGCACGGCATTAAAACGCAGAAAACGTATGTTGTACGAGCAGCAATTGGTTGACGAGTCTACTTGTGCACCAAAACGGTTATTTGCATACATTCGTCGCCGCACAAAGGCGTCGCCATATATTCCTAATTCGATAGATACTAATGAGGTAGACATTACTGAGCATGGTTTGAAAGCTGAAGCTATGGCTAAGCAATATGCCTCCGTGTACTGTCTGGAAGACAGTGATCCTCTTCTGTCTCTAATACCAGTGAGGTCCTGTCTGATCGTGATGTAGATGTAGAGACTGTTAGACTCCTTTTGGAAGTTAGATACACAATCCGCCCCAGGACCAGACGGTATTCATCCGTTGGTTTTACGAGCACTATCAGAAGTGTTGTGCGTTCCGCTGGTCAGGTTGTCTACAAAATCTGTAACATTAAGAGTCTTGCCACAAGAATGGAAACCTATGTTTAAGAGTGAGGACCCTAGTAGTCCCGCTAATTACAGGCCTATCACATTGACTTCTGCGATCAGTAAGATTTTAGAGAAGCTGATCAAAATGAAAATAGAGCACTTTTTTGGGGTGTGGGCGTTGGTGTCCACAACAACATGGATTCACCAAGAATCGCTCATGCGTAAGTAATCTGCTCCTGGCACGAGAAAGTTGGTGTGCTTTGACTGATTCTGGTCAAGCGGTCGATGTCATTTTTATCGATTTCAGTAAGGCGTTCGACCGCGTGCCCCACCGCCGATTGCTCGTCAAGCTGGAGGGTTTGGGTATTCAAGGTTGTCTACTTAAGTGGATCGAGGCATTCATCTCAGGGCGGTCAAACCGTGTAGAGGTGAATGGAGTTTTGTCTTCAGAGATGTTAGCAGGCTCCGGAGTGTCGCAGGAATCTGTCCTTGGCCCATTGTTTTTCAAAATTTTCGTGAATGATATTTCGGACGCGGTAGCGATCGATTTTTTTTATTCGCGGATGATCTGAAACTTTGGGCCTCTGTCAGTTCCTGCGATGGTCACAAGCAACTGCAACGAGCAGTTGATGACTTAGTCAGTTGGACACATCGCTGGGCACTGCCTATAAATGAGGACAAAACAGTGGTCATGCGCATAAACTCCGACGACACTAGTGGTGAATACTTTCTTGGAGGTAAGCCTATTAGAGCGGTGACGGTCGAAAAAGACCTAGGGATTCTGGTTATTGATTCCTTAAAGTCGAAGGCTGACACTTGTCGCAGAATAGGCAAAATGCTCTGGGCGATTCGGCGTGCTTCATGAGAGCAACGCCGAAATGCCGGATATCTCGATCTCGCCAGAGATGGTGCAGTATTTACTAGAACGACTCGATGTACACTCAGCACCTGGCCCGGACGATATACACCCAATGCTTTTAAAGGTATTGTCGAGTATCATACATAAACCACTGGCGCTAATCTTCAATTTATCCCTGAGGTATGGTAGGTTACCTAAAGATTGGAAGTACGGCATGGTCAAACCAATGTATGAGGGCGGTGAAACCAGTGATCCGGCTAACTACCGACCGGTTACCCTCACTTCGGTAGTTGTGAAGACTCTGGAACGACTGCTGAAGAAACAGATTGAAGATTTTCTCCTTACAACCAGTCAGTTAACATCTGCTCAACATGGTTTTACGCCAAGAAGATCATGCTCATCCAATCTCATCACTGCTCGCGAGCACTGGTGTGCTGACCTTGATCTGGGTCACCCGGTAGTCACTGCCTTCATTGAATTCAGTAAGGCTTTTGACCGTGTTCCATTTCAACGTCTATTGCTCAAGCTCCGTGCTCGTGGTGTAAAGGGACCTGTTCTAACTTGGATTGAAGACTTCCTTGTTGACCGTTATACACAGGTCGAGGTTAACGGAGTCAAATCGCAGGTTACACGTCCAACTTCCGGGGTTCCGCAAGGATCTGTTCTCGGTCCGTTACTTTTTAAAGTATATGTTAATGACCTCCCCGACTCATTAAATATGAATTGTCTACTTTTCGCGGATGATCTGAAAGTTTGGGGTACAGTAAGCTCTTCTGCTGATAATACCATTTTCCAGAACGAATGGAACAAATTGCTTGATTGGACGGTAAAATGGCAGCTTCCTCTAAACCGACAGAAATGCGCTGTAATGCTTTTGGGGCCAAGCACGCCTGAAGGTGCGTACTTCCTCGGGGATCATCAACTGAAGTGGGTTGATACTGAACGTGACCTGGGTACAATTGTGACTCGGACGCTTAAATCCAAGGAGGATACGAATAGAAAAGCTGCTGCTGCAAACCGCGCATGGTGGGCTATTAGTCGGTCGTTTTCGTCGATTACTCCACAAATGTTTCGCATGCTTTATTCCACATACGTGAGACCCGTTTTGGAATGTGGTTTGCCAACGACCTATCCTCGAACTAAGGGAGAACGTGACCAGTTGGAAAAATTGCAAAGGCGAACGACGAAACGAGTACAAAGATTGAAATCAATTCCTTATGTGGAGAGAGTTCAACGCCTCAACCTCATGTCGCTCAGTATTCAGCGTGTGCGCTACGACCTGCTGCCAACTCGTCGCATATTACTGGCGCTTATGGTTTTTCCTTCTCGTGACGGACTCAAGAACCCGTGGCGTTGCTCTAAAGCTTCAAAAGCGAAGGATACTACGCCTACCACATGGATTCACGCTCTCAACAAGAATTGTTAACTTGTGGAATGCGCTTCCGGAAGAGGTTATCTCAGCAAGCTCTGAAAACCAATTCAAGCAACTTTTGGATAAGGTATTGCCTGTAATCACGGCGAAGCTGAACAACACTAGACAGGATTTCTTCAACTGAGGTTCTCCTGGACTATGTTGCTGATTGAAAGAGATGCGGCTTACAAGGGTTTGACCCCCTGTCGTGTAGACTCTCTACTATTCTGTTCACCGCTAAACGTGTATATAAAAAGATCATGCAGCTCCGTGAAAATTCATCACCTGGAGTAGACCGGATTACACCGAAAGCATTGCGTGCGGTTGCTGTGCAACTTTGTGAACCACTTTCCATGTACTTCCAACGTCTGTTCGATATCTCCCATGTTCCCAAAGATTGGAAACAGGGGATCATAACCCCGATATATAAAGGTGGAAACCGCAGTGATCCTGCAAATTACCGCCAAGTCACTCTGCTCCCCGGGCTTTCTAAAGTCATGGAATTGATCGTGTCCGACGAGTTGATGACTTTTATGGAGAACGAAAACGCTGTCGCTGTCGAACAACATGGGTTTCGTCGCGGACACTCCTGTACGACAAACCTGCTTTTGGCCCGGGACAGCTGGACCAAAGCTGTCGACGCAGGCTACGGTGTTGATGCAATCTACCTGGATTTCTCTAAAGCTCTTGATAGCGTAAACCACGCTATTTTACTACAAAAGCTTGCTCTTCTTGGAATCGGTAATCCACTTTTGTCTTGGATAGCCGAATTTCTCCGCGCCAGAACACTCCACGTTCGCGTCAGACAATCACTTTCTGATTGTTTTTCAATACAATGTGGTTTACCCCAAGGTTCTGTACTCGGCCCGCGCTTGTTCTTGATGTTCATCAACGACATTGGTGCATGTGTGAACTCACCGTTTTTAATGTTCGCAGATGATCTCAAACTCTGGCGAATCCTCTCTTCCCCAAATGACTGTGACGAATTGCAGATGGACCTCAACTCACTTAATAGTTGAGCAATTATGAACCAGCTACCTTTCAATACACGAAAATGCCGATCTCTCCGCATTCGCCACCCCGGTGAACCTAGGTATCAACTAGGAGGCACCGAAGTTTCGGTAAGCATGCAAGAGAAAGACCTTCGGTATACTGGTTCAAAGTGACCTCGGGTGCTCTGCTCACTGTTCATACGCTTCCTTAGTCGCGAATCGAAACGTAGGCCTTCTAAAACGAGTCTTTGGTTCTTTCGACCGCAGCCTTTTACCCTCACTTCTTCACGCGTACGTCAGACCTCACCTAGAATACGCCGTGTCCGTCTGGTCCCCGTGGTTAAAGCGCGATATTCACGTCCTGGAACAAGCTCAACGGAGATTCACCAAAATCGTCAAAGGGCTTAGTTCGATTAACTATGAAGATCGCCTGAAGGCACTTAATTTGTTCCCCATGAGTTACCGCCGCATTCGAGGGGATCTGATTTTGGTTTTCCTGATTCTCAAGAATGCCAAACACCCGTGCTTCAGACTGCTTTCGATGGCCCCTAGTTCCGGAACCCGGGGACATGTCTTAAAGCTTGCCCATGTACCAAGTCGGTTAAACTGCCGAAAGTTCTTTTTCTTAGTCCGCACTCCTTTTGCCTGGAATGATCTACCGTTTTTTATTGTAACCTCTCCTTACCTTGCTATTTTTAAAGAACGCCTTGACTCCTACCTATATCTTTCTCAGAAAATTTGAATTTAACTTCGCACATTTCTTTTTGTTCCCGATGCTGCACCCATTTTCTCTTTTCCAGACCTACATACGAATTGACGCCAATCCATCCTCCCCTGTATTGACTACCCTGTGCTTCCTCTGACCCCACCATTTACGGAAATTTGGTAACCGAAACCCAATTTCATGGACTCCACCCGACCCCTTGTGCTGACTATCCTGTGGTTCTATTTCAAGCTCTTAGCTTTTTGTACCAAAATATACTATTGATATGGAAACAGTATCCCTACAACCTGCAAAACTTTTTGATTGGTTGAATTGCTTCAGCCACAATGCCTGTCAGCCTTCATACAGATTATTTTGATTGGTTGAATTCTGATTGGTTGCTTTAGCTCCAATAAATAGCTCTGCAAGGGGTCCGCCGTCACTTTTCATACAGATTATTTTGATTGGTTGAATTCTGATTGGTTGCTTTAGCTCCAATAAATAGCTCTGCAAGGGGTCCGCCGTCACTTTTACTCAGCTTTTTCAGGGAACCATTGGCAACCGCGCGATTGGAAGTCTCGTGGAATTGAACCACCTGCTGACCGATTTCGCTCGAGTTTCTGGTACCCACTATGCCATCCGTACATCGAAGAGGAACCAATCGGGCGAGTTGACATTTATTAAATATATATGTCAACGAAAAGGATACCACCAGAAACCAAATCTTGGCCTTCGCCGTAGAGATTCGTTTGCAACACAATGCGAGGCCTATTTCAACTTGGGGCGTATGGGCTCCGGTTTTCGCGTCACCAACAGTAACATGGTTCATAACCATGAATTACAAACCGGGGAAGCTGGGTCGCTTTTCTTTCGCAACCGACGTCTAACGCCATCGGAATTGGAGGTGATTCGACCGCTGCTGGAATGCGGGGACTCCTCATTCAACATACGGTACTACGTGAAGACGCAATTTAAGAAAAATCTTACCGGATGTGATGTGGTGAACATGCGCCGGCGAGTTCTGGCTGGCCGTAACAATCCAGGTAAGTGTTGTTTCATTACAATTAAAATAACTTGATTATATGGACGATATTTATTATCCATTTTTCACAGCCTATATT